>JZKD02S1725831.1:454234-472664 GCA_000966675.3 Picea glauca
CATCTTGAATATATTGTGATCTCCATGTGTTGATGAATCTTGTATGCACTTAAAAACTCAATAAATTAGTAGTAGTTAGTGATTCCAAGAAAGAATTTGGCTTGGGATCATTATATCTCACCTTATATTCACTGAGATCAAATATCCCATCGGACCGGGGGATCTGACTATAGTTGGTTATGCTACTATATGGTTCCCCCCCACATTCTACCTCCTTAAGAGGAGCCTTGATTTTTAGACTATAATTAATTGACAAGGAGGAATTTTGGCCCCAGAACAAACAAATAGTAGGCAGGGAGAGATATTTATAGGGAAGGGGAAGACAGTGACAGGTCAATACAACACATAAATTAGAATACTTCCAACATTTACATAAACATTTCAGCAAGATATTGAAACTATTCAAAAATCCCATGAATTTTCATGCACTTCCACCAAAGACAACGTGTGCACATCCGCGTAGATCAACAAAGCACCAAATGGGAAGATTGTGCATCATGTGTGACTTCCCTTGAAGAAATCCATGCTGATGAGGAAATGACTCATTTATGAAATTGGTTGGGCCTCAAATACTTCCAGGATGAAGTGTACCAAGACAAGACCTCAAGATTAGCCCAAAATATCACCTTAGGGTTACTAAAAGGATGGGAAGAACCTGCAAAGGTCTCCCACTCACACTTGGAACATGTTATGCAATATCTTTCTATGGTCCTATAAATACATGACCATGGTATGCTGAAAAAGGAAGGAATTCATTGTATTGCTATGCTGCCCATTTTCTCTAAGAGAAACCATATATTATCTTGAGATATATTTGAGCAACCATAGCATTTGATAAGCTTCTCACCTCTTGAGAAACTTGACCAAGAAGTTCTTCACCATTTTTAGTCATAGATAGGAGAGTAAAGCTCTATTTTGGGGGGACTCAAGGGCCCTCCGAAGGAGGAATAGGGGGTTCATAAGTCCCACTTTTCTCCTTTGGTGTTCTCAATTCAAGGGTCACTTTCCATTCAGGTAGTTATTTCTTATGTCAATTTCATGCATCTCTTTGAGTTTACATGTGCTTAGTTTACTTCTATTTCTTGTTTATTTGTTTTGTAATTTAATTTCTTGTTGATTCACTAATCATCTAACCACTTCCTATGTTGTCTTCCTAGTCTAACAAGGCAACATAAGGGATTCATTTTTCTCACCTAAGTGACCAAAAAAGACAAACATATTGGTGACTCCAATGGGAACTTTGGATCAAATTCCTCCTCAATTAGGCCATTAGGTATTTTATTCTCACTCTCTAGTGTTTCTGGGAACCAAAACTTTCCTAGCCTAATCCACAGACATAGTCATTCAATCTCTGGTTGAGAGAAATCGGTTCAAATTTTTTTCCCATAATTTCTCTGTATTTGCACGAGTATGGGATAAAAACTCGTGCAGGCCATAGTAAAATCCGCATAGAAGCACTTTTTTCATTGATTGTAAGGGATTTTGAAGTTGGTTTCACCAAGTATTTGTAGGTTTATTTTCTTCACTTTTTAAAAGCCACATAAAGTATGTCTTGATTTATTTTTTGCATAGGTGCTTAGCCACACATATACATATGGAGGGGTAAAAAGAACCATATCATCTTCCCCTTTCTTTGTTTCCACATGAATGGCTCAGTATAGAATTTGAATTTAAAAATTAAATCTTTACTTTTACAAACATTAAATTGGGACTAGGTGACTATTTTGACATCTTTGAGTATGCTCTTCCCCTTGCACCTTTGAATGATCTGGGGGAATCAGAAAGAGGGTTTCTTAAGAAATCCCCATCTACCTTTAAAATCAATCATTTTAGGAGATGACAATACCTCTTAGTTTGCTTCTTTTTTCAACCAAATCAATCATTTTAGGAGAGGTCAATACCTCTTAGTTTTCTTTTTGAATTATAATCTTAAAGGTTTCTAAGGGCCCACACATGCCCACATGTGCACAATATTAGGATAGTTTCAAGTTTTCTAGAGAAAATAACCTAGCAAGTTTAATGGATTTGAAAGGGCCCATACATGCCCACATGTATACAATCTAGGGATAGTTTCAAATCTTTCTTAGATTAGATAACATTCTAGGAAGATTAAAGGCTTGAGAGTAAGGACCCACATGTCCACCATCCTAGTTACCTATGGCCTTTCAAATTTCACAAGGATTGTTTTGAAATTTAGTAAGTTAGAGATAAGCAAGATTTGTAAAGGAACAAGCGATGTCCACATGTTAAACTTTTGATCACTAACTTATTGAAAATCATTGCACACTATCACTTCTTGCACACAAAACTCACCACATACTCAAAAGTTTTTTTATTAAATACTTGAAACTGTAGAATGCTCTTCTCCCCATGCCCATAAGTGATCTAGGAGAATCAAAAGGGTTTCATTTTTCTAGTGGAAGTATTTTTCACACACCATTTTAATCAACGAAGTTGGCCCATAACCCCAACCTCACATCCTATTGAAAATCATAAAGGAAACCACTAAACAACACATATTTAACCTCCACAGGAGGAGCACAAAAGCAATTTGTAGTCTAAATTATGATTTTTGGGATAGGCATCCAAACAAATCCCCATTATCATTTCTCATTGAAACTTAGAAGTTTTGAAATAGGATACCCAAACCCTCTAAATCAAGAATTCATACACCAAAAGTCAGGGGGATACCTGTGAAGGGTCGAAGGTTGATGTCATGTTTTTCTGTGCGTGCCTCTTTGGGTCACCCAACCCTTGGAAAGCATCCAACCCATGACCCATTTCTTAGGCCAAAAATATAAATGTCGTGCTTGATCGAGATATATTAGTGGAAAAATTTAGGTTTTTCACCCATGTGGTGGTTGTGGCATATAATCACACCTCAATCATATTTTGAATGTTTGTTGGGAAATGTTGCCAATACTTTTGGGATATGCCCCCTTCACCCCTGATTATAACTTATTTATTCATACCTTCACTAGTTCCTCTTCTGGTGGATTCATGCCCCATTGTTGAGTTCTTTTGGAAGTCCCAATTATTTTTGAGAGGAAGGATGATAGGTATTTTGGGACACATGTTTATATTATTCCCCCACGAGGATAAAATTGGACACCATCTTACATTGTTACATGTTTACATATGATCTCCACTTTTTTATTACATGAAGCTTTAAAACATTGTTGAGATAGTACATATTTATAGAAGCACTTGTACATTCATTATTCTCACTACCATGTGCACAAATTCACATATAGTATGAAATCATAGGGGAACCATAACATCCCCATCATTCTAGACGCTTGAGAAACCTCCCTCCAATTTTGGGAGGTGTTCCCAATTTTTCTAACACATCAACATAAATATCACAAATACCAATGAGTACCACTATTCTAGGATTACGTTTTCTTGGGTCCACCTTGCTTGGCACCAATACCCAGAACAATCCACCCACTAGTCCTCCATCACAAGGAGGTGGGGCCCAACCTTCTCCACAAGGTACAAGCTCACAATTATCCTCACAAGGAAATTCTTCTTAACCACAACACACCATGGTTGGAACACTCCCTACGATTCCATACTTGGCATCCCTCAACATCCTGAATTTGACCAAACTGAAAAATAAACCAATCCTTCATGACCCCACATGGCCAAATATGCCCACCAAGATACCTTCTGACATCCCAAAGTTTGAAGGAAATCCAAGAAAATACCTCGTTAATCGCATCATGTATTTTCACTTATGGTGCTCTTCCAATAGTATTATCAAAGATTCCATTCATTTGAGATTGTTCCAAAAAACCCTTAATCTTCCATCTTCTGAATTCTATGTGAATGAGAAATCAGAGTCCCAAACAACCTTTGAATCATAGGCAAAAATATTATTTTCTTGCTTTCAACTCCCTGTCTGACACAACAATGGTTTGGAAATTCTATCAGGATTCAAATAAACCACATCAGTCCATATCGTTGATCATATTAATGAATGGAGATGGAGAAGAAGCATTTTCAGGGCTTCTACCACCCCAAAACAATGACTATATTGGCTCCTCAAATCACTAGTCTATGTCCTCACCAAAGATATGGCTACAAACTTCCCTCAAAATAAAGATGAGGCCATCACCAAGGCCCAACAGTTTGATTTGATCTACTCTCAATCAGGTTATATTTATACAATATTACTCGATGCTCCTTGTCCTATACCATTTTGTCAAGACAAACCTAGAGTAGCACATGTCGTAGATGGGTTGATTGGGTGCATGGCCCATACTCACCCATATGCTCAATCGGTACCCATGTTTGGGACCAACCAATACTAGTAACCATATGGGGGAAACCCATACTATCCTCCCCCACTACTTCAACCAACATTTATAGTACCTCCTCCTCCCACAATGGGAACATAATGACATGTACCTGCACCATCCACCAACCCAATGCAAGTACCACTTCCAAGTCCACCACCAAAAACTTAATGGTAGAGGAACATCCACCTCATATAATCATTATGGACCCCATCCTCAAGTCAATACATACTACCCCTTCTCTAGTCCCCCTCAAACCATTGCCCCACCACACAAACAACATCAAGAAGGGGTAAATTTTATTCAACCCTCCCTTATTCAACAAGTTCAATATTTTGAACAATTGAATACAACTTATCCCCCTCATCAACCTAAAACAACTGAAAGAGGGGGAAGAATAAAAATACCAGCAAGCAAGGGCAGGGAGGAAATCCCCAACAGAGGGAAACCACAACCATGGCAACCAAAATCCCCAAGGGGGAAATAACACTAACCAACAAAGATAATAGAAAAATAACAACCTTAAGACCAATTTCCCTTGTGCACTTTATGGGGATTATGGTAATTACACTCACCACTACCCTCATATCATCAATTACAAAAGGATGAAGGAACCCATGAACATAGAAAGTCCCCCTACCCCAAAGGGTCCACCACAAGTCCCTCAAAAATACATGCAACCACAAAATCTAGTGGTTCTATAGAACTCAATTCCTCACCAGGGACTCATTAACACCCAACAAAAAACATCCCCTAACAAACACTAGATGGGAAAAAATCCCAACCCACATCAGCCTCCATCTAGAAACCCCATTGATTGGCCCATCCTCCTCACCACTGAAAATGAGGTTCCAATTTAGAGTCACAACCGACAGTATGGTATACCTCCAAAATCCACACTGACTACCTCGGATTCACCCCCATTCCTAGCAGGGAAACCATTGACAATCCCTTTCACTAGCACAAAAACTTATACTCCCATCCACCACGCACCACTACATAGGAATGTAAACAACCCCCATGCAAGGGAAACACTCATTTATATCCTAGTTGATGAATTAGCTCAATATCTAGTAGCCATATCTTTCTTGGAGGTCCTTCAAAATTTTTTGTCACAAAGGAAGACCCTACTCTCAACCTTGGGGGAATTCAACCCATATGATCACTTTTGATATAGAAAATAGTGAACTACACCTCCCATATTTGGTGTCTTTCCAAATACCAGTCAAGTTTCAAAACCACCTAATACATCGGTGCATCATTGATAAAGGGGCATCTACATGCATCATGTCCAAAACAGTATGGAAACAACTTTGTTCTCTATAACTCTTCCTATATTCCACTACCCTTAGGGAATATGATGGCTTCCCATCACAACCAAAAGTCCTCTACCAAAAAGTGCCAGTAGAACTTGGGGGAAAAATTGTTATCATTTATATAGAGGTCCTCGATGCCCCATTGGATTACAATATCCTCTTTGGGTGAATTTACATGTATTCCATGAAAGTGGTCACAACTGTTGTCTTCTACACCATCCTTTTCCCTCACAATGGGAAGATCATTATTGTTCACCAGTTAACTCACTATGAACCCAATCATTCAAGGAACATAGACAATGTCCTCCCCCTCATACGGTCTATTTTTTACATCTCATCCATTGTTGACAATGGACCAGGAATCTTTAGGAACCTATCGCTTGTGGGTTCTTATAAAGAATATCCCCCTCCTCCCTTACCCACTAGAGTAGAAAAAGTTTTTTCTATCACCTCTAATGGCGTATAAATCCCCGATGAGTCTTCCCTTGAAGCATGCATCCCCCAAGTGGCCCAATAGGCTTTCATACCTCAATATACCTCAATCATTTCCACATAACAACCCAATCCTAAAAAAATATGATGACTAGATCTCCATCACCCATTTGACAAACGATTATGTAGGCCCTAACCCAAATCCCCTTATTTTACCCCCAAATCGAAGCCTCAACATACTAGGTTGTTTCTAGCCTCACCTTTCCAAACATGATGATAGCCATCCTAGTTTGGTATTTAGAGCCACCCTCTATGGTATCAGTCCCATCCATTCCCCCTCATCCAGAGGTGTTTCTCATGCAATCAATGCCTCAAATGTAAAATCTTCCAACCGGTCACATAGTTGGGGACATTAATACCAACAAAGGGGGAAACACAACCAACAACAGAGGAACGAAGAAGAAAAATGAGCCCACCCTACCTTCCCAAGATTGTGCCCAACCACCATGCTAACTTTGCACCAAAGTGGGACACCCAACTAATCTCTACCCCACTTTTCTAGAGTTACAAAATCTCATTCCACTTCCAAAACCATTGCCATTACTACCTACCCCAGTAGTATCACCCACAACAATGAAGCCTTCTTCATCCAAATATAAAGGTCTCTGCACCAAACATGAATGTTCCATCTATGCATAGTATGGCCATTACACCCATCACTTCCTAGTTGTCCCTAAGTTTCAAGAGACCCTATTAGTATTTTTCCAAACCACATTGTCTGTGTCCTCGCAAGAACCACATACCAACTCTAATTTTACTAACATTTATTATGTTTTCACATCAAATAACGAACGAATGGTATGCCCTTGCACATTGTGTGATCAACCAGATCATTTCATATATATGTTCCCTCTCATTATCTCTTTCGGTGCCTGACATATGGCTTCCTTACCGCATGTTCTCGCCCCAATTAAAAAACATAATGACCCAGACTTGAAAATACATCCACAAGAGGGCCATACCATACATATATCAAGTTGAGGCCTTTTACCTTTGACTCCACTGGTAATTCCCATACCTCAACCATCAAAATACTTCCTAGTGAATCCACCTAATTCATCGATAAGTCTCATTTGTGATATTTTTCCTCTGCCCATCCCCCATACCCCACATATGTGTATGGATATATGGTTCATGTCATCTACTGAAACCCCTCAACCTCCTCTTGCAGTTCCAATTACCTCAGTCATAACTAATGATCACCCATCCTCATCTCATATGCCTTCCATAGGCATCAACATCATACCTGATCGTAATCAAACCTAGGATACCAACACATCCCATCCACTCGATCAGACCTCTTAGGACCCATTGTTCTCCCACATCTTCCAATTTGA
This sequence comes from Picea glauca, assembly GCA_000966675.3. NCBI lineage: Eukaryota > Viridiplantae > Streptophyta > Pinopsida > Pinales > Pinaceae > Picea > Picea glauca. The sequence goes on from JZKD02S1725831.1 coordinate 461,681, forward strand.
CAAAGATATATTAGAGGCCATGAAAATACCATATTACCCATGGGATTCCATGCATCACAGATATTTCTTCTTATCCCAAGAATCATTTCAACCACCCCTAGATACTCAAGTCTCTGCGATTGAAATTAAATATTTCATTCCCCTTAGATATGTGGATTGGTTCAAAAATCCAATCCCTACACCTAACTCTTTTGAATAACAGAACATGGTCAACATCTCCCCTACCATCAAAATTCACATCTTATTCAAACCATGGATTTTCGAAGAGATCACTCTTGGTGCCGCATGCTCTCCTGAAGAAATAATCAGTTACAAGTCTCTCTTTCAGGATTTTTGAGATGTTTTTGTCAGGTCATACACAAAAATGCCTAGATTAGACCCAACCATTGTCGAACATCGCATCGACACATGGCTTGATGTCACTGCCATTCGTCAGAAGAAAATACCATTACATCCCTCAAAATCCATGGCTATCAAAGTTGAAATTGACAAGTTACATTTTTCCGAGTTCATATACCCCATTGAGTACACATCTTGGGTCTCGAACCTGGTGCTCATCAACAAAAAGTAGGGTACCATTTGAGTTTGCATGGATTTTCATGACCTCAATCAAGCTTGTCCCAAGGACAATTCCCTAACCCCATTCATTAAGCAAGTGATCAATTCATGAGTCAAACATGAATTCCTCTCACTAATGGATGACTTCTTCGGCTACAACCAAATCCAAATCTTCTAAGAAGACCAATACAAAACTAAATTTACCACCCCTTGGGGCACTTTTGGATATCAGGTCATGTCTTTTGGGCTCAATAACACAAGAGACACTTTCCAATGTTCCATGACATACACTTTTCATGATCTCTCCCATATCATCCTGACCTACTCAAGCGATCTCAGCGCTCGGTCAAACAAGTGTTCAGAGGATTTAGAAAATTTGTGACTTTTATTTCAATGATGTCACAAATATAAAATCCTCTTGAACACCCTCAAGTGTGTTTTTTGTGTTACATCCATACACATACTCAATTGTATTGTTTCCCAACAAGGGATCACAATGGACCCTCTAAAATTCCAAGAAATTAATGAAATCCCCCCTCCAAAGAACTTGTGCCAGCTACAAAGTCTGTAAGGAAAAGCCAATTCCCTATGATGCTTTGTTCATGACTATGCAATATGCTCCCACAGATTCTTGCGCTTACTATGGCATGAAATCCCATTCCAATGGGATCAACATGCCCAATATGCTTTTCACTCTCTCAAAGAATTACTTAGTAAATCACCCCTAATTACTCCCCCAGACTTTGATATGGATTATATATTGTATCTATCCTCCTTAGAGGTCTCTGTTGTAGGATTTCTAGTCCAAGTAGGTGATGAAAAAAGTGAGCATGTCATTTATTTTATAAGAAAAAATATTTCTTGGCCACCTCTAAAGTACGATCACAACGAGAAGTTAGCTCCAGTAGTTTTCCTTGCAATTCAAAAACTGCACCACCATATCTTTCTTTGAACTACCAATGTAGTGGTATATTCCAATCCAATGCAATACTAGCTCAGTCGATGCCAGATCAATGGAAAATTTTCTCATTAGATCATAATCCTCCAAGTATACAATTTAGAGTTCACAAATCCCAAGAGAAAGAAATATCCCTTCCTTTTCGAGCTAATTGTAGACCTCCCGTAAAAATTATTCGACATTCCTATCAACGAGAACTTCCCAGACGAGCATGTATTATTGATTTCATCTGACGACCCATCATATAGTGACATTATCATATATCTTCGTACACAAAAATTCATCCCCGGTCTCTCTCGAGATGACTGTTGCCGCATCCGTCACAAATCATCCTGCTACCTTCTCATAGGAGATGTCCTCTATTGTAGGGGGGGAGACACCATTCTCCATCTTTGCCTGACCATAGAAGAGGTGTAGATATTCCTAAAAGACTGTCATAGTGTCACATGTAGGGGACATCTTTCTGGTATGTCCAAAACATAAAAAATAGTTTGTATAGGTTACTTTTGACCCACCTTGTTTCATGATTGCATCCACGTTTTTGAGAATTGCGAAAAGTTTAAACTCTATGCACACAAAGTCATAGAACCACCCTCTCCTATAATATACCAGATATAAAAAGTATTCAGAATAGAAATAAAATGCTAGAAATGGCAGAATAATAGCAATATAACTAGAATAATCACCACAATAACATTGAAATGATATAAGAATAACAACAAAAATAGCACTTTGATTCTGAGAGCAATGTTCAAGGGCCTCTTCGAGGGGGAAACCTTCAGTCAATAAAATCTCTATTACAATAATCTCCAAGATAGGGTTCTCATACCCTAGACTCCTATTTATACTAAATATGTCTATCAAAAGAAGCATCTAGAGGAAGATCCTTCTAGAAGCAGAAGCTTCTATTAGGTCTTCTTACATTCGACTTATTCTATTTTATTGCAAGGCCTTATTAATAATGAACTTTATTACATCCGAATATATTGTTCTACCTATGTGCCGGTTAGGACCCTAACATGTCCTCCCCCTTAAAAACAACCTTGTCCTCAAGGCTTGAGATGTGGAAATTGTTGTAGAATGGTAGTTGGTTCCCAAGTGGCATCTGCTGAAGTTGTATCTTTCCACTAGATTAACACTTCCTTGATGGTTCTTTGACACAAGTGACGCTCACGCTGGTCCAAAAATACTTTTGGTTGTAGCCAAATGGATCCTCTTCAGCTAACTCGGGTGTTATAACCCTAAATTGCACCATCCATGCTTACTTGGCATCAAGCCAACTCATTACTCTTCATTGCCAAAGCCATGCTAAACAGACTCTTAAAAAACCTCTTAAATCAAGCAACTCGCGCCCTAACCCACTGCTAGGTGCGTTGGAACACTGGCAAGCCTTATACTGCATGCATTGGAACGCTGGCTGGCACACTACAGCCCGCGTTTACCTAACAAAGCAAAAAATCAGGAAAGTTGTCGACGGAATGAAAATCTTTGGGTCAGTTAACTGGAACTCCCAGCTATGCATGGCCGAGTGTTCATCTAAAACCCTAGCTCCTTCTAGCCTATAAAAGAAGGGGTAGGGTTACTATTCAAAGGAGGAAAATCATAGCAAAGAAACACTACCCAATTGTCGAATCCGTTTTGTCCCAACCCTTTAGCCTTTCCTCAAGCTTTAGGAGAATTCAAGCAAAGCAGTTGGAGGACAAAGAAGAGGAGGAGCCCAGGATCAGGATCGAGGAACAGTGGCCGGTCTCTATAATCATTGTAAGTTGATTCATCTTGAGATTAATAAAAAGATACTTTTTCCATCCCAAATGCAAGAATCTCATATGTTGTGTTTGATTTATGTTTAATCTCTAACCCTCTAGTAGAACAATAGCATGCATGTGTAGTTTTGTCTTGATTGCAGGATCACTTTTTGGAAGGAGCAGCAGAAGCAAGGGGATAAAGCGCAACGGAGGATCTACACCAACCATCGATAAAAAGGTTAGTTGGTTCTTTCTATGTTTGCATGCGAAAAAGGGTTTTAGGCTTGGGGTAGAAGGTTAAAAGTAATTTCTTAAGGGTCATGATCTGCATGCAAGTTTAAGCCCTAGCTTGTTAGTCCATAGGGTAGAATTTCCCCACAACAGAATTGGCGACTCCACTGGGGAAATTTACTCTTAGGGTTTTCGGATTTCATTGAAGGTTTTTGGGTAGTTCAAAGAAGTAGAGTTTCAGTTTCTTTGATTATTTGTTTTATGTTAGGTCAAAGCTAGCAGGGAACCTAGTTATCAATACCAGTTTTTCCTTGACTGTTGCTTGACATTGATTCTCGAGACACGCAAAGGTACACGTGGCCTGCAGAAGGCCTGCACGCGTGTAACCCGTGCCCTAACCTTCTACAGCCCGCATTTGAACACCTACTGTAGTGGTTTCAGTAGCGCGTAGAGCCCAGGAAGCTTAAGAGGCAGTCTCCTCTTCCCTGTCAGAAGTTTACCTTCTCAGGGGGCTTTCTGGATCCTGTCTGGGTCTTGATTGGTTTATTGTCTTGCTTTCAGTCTGCCTTATTGTGTTGGTTATTTTTTGCATTTGTTTTCTTTTTTGCAAACTTTCCTTTTCTGTTAAAGTAGAAGCATCCAAGCCTTTTAGAGACCCTGGTTGTCAATACTAGAGGCATTTTTCAGGTTTGGGCTGCCTGTGTGTTTTTTTGTCTCAGTTTTTATACAGACCTGCGGCCTGCTTAAGTTTAGCCCACGGGTACCCACGCGCTGTTATAACGCAGCACGTGTTTGCACGCGTGTTGTCACAGTGACAGTCGTGGGCTTGATTGGTAGCTTTTCATCTTGGGTGGGGCAATCATCCCCTCCTCTGGTGAGAAGAGATCCTCTCAGGGGTTTAGAGTCTGGGGCTGCACAATCAGCAGGTTAGGGCATCTTATCCTTAGCCTGTGTTTTTTAGTTGATGTTTTGATAGAAAAGACAAAAAGAAAAAAAAAATGGTTTTATTGTTTTTAGGCAAGTGTTAGGATCGGTGCTTTCTTGATTGCTTTTTTGCATCTTTTCTCTGATTCTGTTGCGATCTGTGCTTTGAGCCAGAGTTTTATTTTCGTCCTCTCGGTTTTGTGCTTGTCAGTATTTTCCCTTGTTGTGTCATTTTGCAATTAAATAAAAAAAAAAATCTCTTGTTCCATTTTATTCTTGGGTTGAAGATTGTGTTGTTGCATCAGTAGCTAGGAAGAAGTCTTTTTGCATAAGTTTTTGCAGTGCAAATAGAGTATAAGTAGCTCACATATTTGAGCGAAAGTCCTTTACATTTACTACATGAAATCTTAGTAAATTTGAAAAGAAAAGAAGTCTTTCTTGTAGAAAAGTTGTTGGTTTTGCATTTTTTGTAAAAGTTTTTGTTTCCAAGCATTCCTTGTTCATTTTGCTTTGAGACTTTTTACACACCATCAGTTTCACTTTCATACCTTGTGACTTAAAAAGCCCATTAAAAGCAACGCTAATTAAAAACGATTAGACTTTTTGTTTGTAGGGTACATACACTAGCTCAGGACTAGGGCCTTGGAATAGCTTGGAGAGTAAATTCTCCAAGGCCACTCAAACCAAACATTGGAGTCAGTCAATAGGGAGTGTAGAAGTCCAGTTACGGAAAGTTATCCGGGACCCCCCTCTAACACAGGGGATAAACACGAGGTCGCGTAAGGAAAGGTAGCGGAGATAACCCCTCCAAAGTTGGACCGAGCGTTGTGGAGAACACATATCGAGGATTTGTTAAGGGATTCCCTCGTTTGCATTTTCCATGGAGCTTCGTGGGTCTCAAATCCGTTCGAGGTCCTCAGTCGTCTTCCGGACCATTTTCTCTCGATACCCTTGATAGGTTTCAGGCTTGATACCCTGCTCATTGTGGTCTACCCGACTATCGATTGTACCCGCCTGGTGATTGTTCACGTGCTGGCAAACTAGTTGCCAATATCTTCTAGGGACATACACGGGTGACTGCGGGGGTATACTGTGGTACCTAGGGAAGACATCGGGCCATGCTTTGCAGAGTATACCTGGAGGGTGCTTCCGTATTCGAGTTTCACTTGCACCAGTAAGTTGCTCTAGTGTTGGTTGTTGTAACTGTTCTTCCAACTAGTTTAGTGCTTTCTTGATTTATCTGTTAAGGGATTGCTTTTAGTGTGTGTTATTGTTTGTTCATGTAGAATACCTTAGCGTGTCATGAATATTCTCACAAAGTGGAGGATTCAGAGCTCTGCCGGTCACGAAGGCTTCTAGGCCTGCCGCCGGTTATACTGGAGCCACCCCCGCCACCATTAAGGTGGAAGCTAGACCAAAGAGGGTCTTTCGAAGCAACTGGGTTTCAAACCATTGAGCCCGAACAACTCCCGGAGGAATCGACCGCCAATCTTGGATTGGTTGAAACCTTGAACATTGATACTTGGTTGGACATTATTGTGCCAATTCAATTTTACGAAAGCCTGTCAGTGCCTAACCCAGTTATGGAACCAAACTCTGTTACTTCCTCTGGGAATTCTTCCATTCCTATCATTGTTGTTACCATAGGAGAAACTTCTCCTAACTTGCCTTTGTCGACGGTCCGGGCCACCATGGTCTCGGCTACAACTACGTCGCACAGTGGACCGACCCCATCTATCACGGTGGCCACACCTCCTTACACACCTAGTGCGACAGGCCCTCTATTTTCATATGGCATGCCTAGTTCAGGTACAAGTCCTGCACTCACTACCTCCACTTTACAGACTTTGGGTCCGGGGGCAGGGAGCTCTAACGCTCCTCTGCAAGGTCAAATTGGGGGCATTCCTGTCCCTTTCAACGCTTTTCCTTACACTGGAGGTCATATCCCTCCTTCGTCCCCTTCGCTTGGTGGTCCGCATCAGCAGTCCGCCGTGCAACCTGCACACACAAGTCCTGTTGGAGCCGGGAGTCAAGGAAAACCTGCGCAAACTTAGCCAGTAGGTTCGCCACCGTTTGTTTGGAATGGGACGTTTGGTAATAACACTTTCGCATCCGCTGCTTTCCCATCTTGGGGCACACCCATTTTTTGACAGTCTACGCCGGCACAGGTTACTATTCCTGCATTGGGGGCACATATACCAGGACCTTGGAACTCAGGACAAGGATTTGTTCCTTCATCTGGAATGTCGCTCTGGGGTAATTCTTTCCACAGTCAATGGAACCCCGGACAGACTTCTATGCCTCTCCCATCGGGACCGGCATGGGGTAATCCTTCCCAAAGTCCATCAAACACGATGAACACCCAACATCCTATGTCCTTCATGGGGAATCAGCCAATGATGTCTCCTCAGATGCAAAACCCTTACGCTGGTCAGGGCCATGGTTTCTACTAGAACCCGGGCCAACAGCCAAACTTTTCCTGGCAACTTGGTGCCAGTCAAACTCCAGGACCCTTTTATCCCAGCTATCAGCAGCAACCTAAACTACCATTCTTGGCGACATTACACTTGTCAGATTTGACACGGTTGTTAAATGATCCTATCTGTCACGATCCCTGTTGGCCTCCTATGCCAACGAAGTTGCCTTCGGACATCCCAAAGTTTGAGGCCAAGCCTAACGAAGATCCAGGTGATCATGTGACTACTTTCCACCTTTGGTGTTCATCTAACTCACTGAAAGATGACTTCGTCCAGTTGCGATTATTTCAACGCACTCTTATTGGGAGTGCCACGAAATGGTACATTGAGCTTGATCGTTCACAATACTCTTCTTTTGGTAAACTGGTGATGGTCTTCCTTAACCATTTCTAGTTACCTGTGCGATACGACCACAGAGTTGCTAGCCAATTTCGAGCAGACGACAGCGGACCATATCTCGGACCATATCCGAGAGTGGCGACGTCGAAAGAGTCTTATCAAGGTACCCGTCCCACCAGCATTCCTGCTTGAGTGGTTCCTTAAGTCTTTAGTTCCATAGTTATCCAAAGATGTCGCGACTTCAGGGGTTTTCACCAAGGAAGATTCCATCATGAGGGCTCAACAGTTTGAACTTATCTATTCTCAGTCTAGTCTATTGTACACCATCCTTTCGGATGCACCACGATCGATTCTGGATAAAACCAGACAGAGAGTTGGACCACATGCCGATGGTATAGTTGGTTCGGCACAAACCAAGCCCGTTGAGCAATTGAAAAAACAATTGCAGCAGTTATCTATACAACACTCAGCGGCCAGCTAGACTACTTCTTTGGCTGCTCCTCCTACTCAAACGTCGGAAGTACACTCCATACAGACGACTAACCCAAAGGCCAACCAGCAGCCCGAAGGGAAGAAAAAACAACGCAAGAAGAGTAAGGGGGATAAAAAACAAAATGATAATGCTGGCGAGGGCACCACGGAGAAGAGGAAGGTGAGGTATCTGTGCAAATTATGTACGGAAGACCACCCGAACCATCTATGCCCTCGACTTGCAGAGGCCCAAAAGTTTGTCACACAGCAACAGCAAGCCATGTTGACTAATCCCTTTCAGCATGGGCAAAATTTAACTCAAGCCTCTACAAGTGTTGAGGGGGTCAGCCAATAAAACTGCCCTCCCCCAAACAATTCATCTTCTGCGAACGTATATATGGCTAAAAGTGATGCTTTCATAATGACTAGAACGCACGACTATAGCAAACCAAGCACCTCTAAGAAGGGAAAAGAAGCTGAGATCCCGTCTCTTCCCCTACAGATCGAGAAGACGTTGGGTGAAACAATGACACGCATTCCAAAAGGTGCGTTCAAGCGAGATTCTCACAATCCAAATACAAGGGCCACCCAGAACTACTCTGTGGTGGAAGATTTATCACAAACCCCTTGTGATATGTCCGCTTTGGAGGTCCTCCAAAGTTTCCCTGCTCAGAGAAAAGCCTTGTTGACTTATTTAGGCTCTACCAAGACTTGTAACCCGGGTACCATCATGTTAGATATGACTGACTTCAAACCTCATTTTCCTTACCATGTCATGTTTCAGATAGTAGTGGCTCATCCCACGAAATCTTTTACACGGAATATTTTCCGCACGGTGGTGGACGAGGGCGCTTCGACTTGCGTTATGTCGATAGCATGCTGGAAAGCCATTGGCCAACCTGAGTTGTCTCTGTCACCTACTCTCCTCACTGCGTTCGATGGTTGTTCTTTCCAACCACATGGCATCATTCCTTCTTTCCCTGTCCAGTTAGGGGGGAAGACCGTGTGCGTCGAAGTAGAAGTAGCTGATGCCCCCATCGACTACAATCTATTGTTAGGTCGTAGTTGGACTTATGCAATGCAAGCAGTGGTCGCTATAGTTTTTCTAGTCTTATTGTTTCCACATGAAGGCGAGATAGTGACCATTGATCAGTTGTCCTTCTCTCGACCTGACCTAGCCTTGGGGGCATCCACGGTTCCCATGATAGATAATCCTCAAGCCAGTGTCGTCAATGTAGGAGTTGGTTTGTGACCATATTTAATGGGTACTTTCGATTACCCACCTCCTCATGGCGATGTCAAGTTTATATCGAACCACCACAAGGCTGAGATTTTCCATGTTTCGTCGTTTTGCACGACTTACTTTCAGGATCCATGGACTCTTCCTTCCCCATCAGACACGATGGATGTGACAGGGCATGTTGGCATGTCCACACCCTTGTCGACCGCTGAAGTAGCGTACTCTTTGGTCCAGCAAGATTCAGCTACTCCTGATCTGATTCCCGCACAAGAGTTGGATCCACTCCTCGAGCCTATCTGGGCTCAGGATTCTTTTGCCAACACTGATTCGTTAGATTTAGTCTTGCCTTCTGACGAAGCAATAATCGAACCAATGACTGGTCCAGACAAACCCTGGGAAGCTATACATCACCGATCACACTTCCTCCCAAAGTTACACCGCATTGTGGCAGGAGAATTCACTATCACCATGACGGGAGATCAGCCTTGTCCCATTAACCTCTTGGCTACACAGGATATTTATGCTGAGGGAAATATGGCGACTATCGCTGCCACGATACCTATCAATATCTCCCGAAACCCCAGCATCGTGGAGAATGTCTTCGTCGGAGCGGATTTCTCCCCCGAAGAGATTCAGATTTACACAGATCTTTTTAAAGAATTCTGCGATGTTTTTGATTGGTCTTACGAGAAAATGTCGGGCATTGATCCAAAAATAGTTGAACACGAAATCACGACGTATCCTGATGCTAAGCCTGTTCGGAAAAAAATTCGTCCAGTTAATCCTAGGAAAGCAACAGCCATCAAAGCTGAGGTTGAGAAATTTCTTAAGGCAGGGTTCATATACCCTATTCACTTGACTCAATGGGTGTCAAACCCCGTGCCGGTCGATAAAAAATAAGGCACAATTCGTGTCTGTACTGATTTTCATGATTTGAACAAGGCATGTCCGAAAGATAATTATCCAACCCCATTCATCGACCGGATCATTGATGAGTGCGCCGGTTGTGAAGCCTTTTCATTCATGGATGGTTTCTCGGGCTATAACCAAATCCAAATCAAACCTGAGGACCAACACAAAATGGCATTCATTTGTCCGTGGGGTACATTCGCCTATCGCAAAATGCCTTTTGGTCTCAAGAATGCTAGGGCCGCTTTCCAGTGGGCCATGTCTTTTGTGTTTCATGACCTCACACATATAGTCGAGGCTTATCTCGATGATTTAGCATCACGCTCTCGCAAGTGAAAGGATCATCCTATGCACCTCCGACTAATATTTGAATGCTGTCGCTACTTCAAGATTCGCTTAAACCACAACAAGTGCAGCTTTTGCGTCACGTCAGGATGTTTGTTAGGTTTCATCATTTCAATGATGGGGATCATGGTCGATCCTCTTAAGGTGGAGGCAATAGTCCAGTTGCCCCCCCCACGCACAATATTACAACTTCAGAGTCTTCAAGGCAAGGCGAACTTCTTACGATGCTTCATCACCAACTATGCTGAAATCACCAAGGGCTTCATGTGTTTACTGAAGAAAGACATTCCTTTTCTCTGGGACGAAGATACGCAGCGCTCTTTCGACGCATTGAAACACTCCCTCACAACCGCACCTCTGCTACGGCCACCGAATTATAACAAGGATTTCCTATTCTATCTGGTTGCTACAGAGTCAACCATAGGCATGGTTTTAGTTCAGGAAGATGATTCATTTTCTGAATACGTGATCTATTACCTGAGTCGAGGCCTCGTAGGACCGGAAATTAATTATACTCATCTCGAAAAACTTGTGTTGGCAACAGTTCATGCTGTTCAATGGTTTCGTCACTATTTTCTATTTCGCAAGACCACTGTCGTAGCTATCGTGAATCCATTTCAGTATATGTTGACACGACGAGTTATCGGCAGAAAAATCAGTAGATGGATGGTCATCCTCCAAGAATTTGACTTAGACTTCGTTTCAGCCAAGTCCAAAAAGTCATTGGTCTTCGCAGAACTTATCTCGGAGCTTCTGGTTGAGTCAGGTGACGTTGTGCCTGAGGAAT
>JZKD02S1725831.1:493197-522086 GCA_000966675.3 Picea glauca
TTGTTATTTTTAGCGGTTTTTTAAATTAATATCGGATTAAGGTATCAAGATTTTGGTAGCTGTGAAATACCTAAAATATTGTGTATATATGGTATTTTTAATGGTGAAATTAATACAATGAAGAGTTGAGAGGTACGACACCAAGGAAGGTTAGTTTTCTCTCGATTAAGGGTTTCCAACGTAAATCTCTATGTACTATATGTGTGAGCCATTGATTAATTTGTTTTTTTCTTAAAATCTATATGCATTGATTTACTTCACAAGTTTAAAACTTACATTGTTGTGCTCCCACAACCACCCACTAAAAGTCTCTCGTTCAAGAAAGTCTCACTGAGTACCATCTTTCTAAAATTTTTGCAAAGTACTATATCACTACATTATTGATTTGATGCTAACATAGGAGACTACTTTTCTTTGCTAATATAATATGGATCATAACCTTGTTTGTTGCCATACACATATTTGATTCTAATATTTTCATTTTAATTCGCTTAATTCAATCATTCAACTTCATCCGAAAAATTCAAATGTGCTACTCTCCTCAACCACAAAATAAATCCTCCACAAAATAAATCCTCCATGATATGATGTCCTTGGATGCCATCTACTCAATTCTCCACTTTGAACACTGAATTTGGGATGAAATATGAAAACACTCTAATTAATATTCCAACATAACCTTTTCTATAGTCATATCGTAAAGAGTTTTGTGAGTATCATCATTGTCGGAACACTCTTTCACTTTGATAAAATATAATCCCGACGAAAACCATCTCGATAACCTTTCTTCCCGACCACGTATCTTTGTGATATATTTTTTACCAGGAAGTCTAGATGATGTGTCAATTGGTTACTGGTGGGGAAGGCATATCCTAGTAATACAATTTCAACATTTATGTAACTTCCCTATAGATATGACCCTAATATGTGGCAAATGGTGATTGGATTCATAATCATTTTTCAAGTAACCATGATCCCTTCCAGAAGCCAAATATTTCTAAATAACTTGAGTATAGAGGAAAGAATATTCCTTGATAACTTTTCACTCGAGTTGTAAAGTGCAGAAATATTATAAGCCCTATACAAAAGATAATATTCTTCGATGCTTTCCCATAGGAGCATAAAGGAGTCACGGAATTGTCTCTGCTCCAATGATAAAACCTTAATGATACTCGAGGACTCCTCGAGTCCAACTATGAGCTATTTCGTATTCGATATATAGATCTGGGAAATTTGTACCTCGTATCTGCATTAATGGTGAGATGATGTTTTTCCTATAAATCTGTTATCTTGCGCAGGGCATTAATTTTGTGAGTTCGGTTTATTTCATGTGTACATAGTAATCGTGAAACCCTACTTATCCCATTATTTTCCTTCGTAAGTTGATGAAAAAAAAATTCAGTATAATCCGATCGTGGGAAAATTGTAATCTTTATTTCCAGGACGAGAGATAAAGGTATGTAGATGTTTTAATTTTATGTTTCATCATACTATTGTATATGTTATAAAAAACTTTTGTGTTTTCTATTGGTCTGAGGGAGAAACAAATACATCATGACGCACTCAAATGCCAGAAAAGACAAAAACCTTATTGCTCATGCTCTGACTCTCGCGCCTGAAATTCCAGCCAATCTAGGAAGTGTTTTGATGACATATACCACTCATCGCACTGGAGAAGACCACTACCCTAGAGATGATGAAATCTACAAAATATTCAACACCGGATATTTCTCCCGAGAAAATGAGAACCTCACAGTCTATGAGAACAGTCATAACATCGATATTCACCATGTGGTTGCTCGCTCGACTCTATTCCCATACAATGATGTAGCTCAATGGTGTTTCAAGCAATTTGATTCGAGCACAACCAAAATTGTAATCCAACTCGGAAGGTAGATAGTGTACCTGACACCCCGAGGATGTTGGTGCCAGATATCACCTTCCAAAACCTCTAGTTTCACTCGATGAAACATTTCTCAAGGGATTCACCAAAAATAATAAATACCTTACTGAGTTGATGGAATATTGGTACTTATATGAAGAGAGAAAATTCAAGCCATGAGAAATATCAATTCAAGCACATGAATTTAAAATATCTTACAAGATGTTAATCGTTATGTTGAGTAGATTATATGGGGAGGAAAAGAGTACAAAATTCCAAATGGAGTGGTTTCCCATGGCATATACAATTGTGAAGATAGTACAGTCCTTCAACTCAGAAGAGATATTCCAAATGGAGTGGTTTCCCATGGCATATACAATTGTGAAGATAGTACAGTCCTTCAACTCATAAGAGATATTGACCTTCAATAAATTCCATAGCATAAATAATGTTCTAGGTATGAATAAACCTTGTTTTTACATGTCTTATTATCTTTTTGATGTCATTTGTTCATCCATGCAATTTCCTACTTTCGAGTAGAATTGGGATCAAGACTAGCCTCAAATACACATATATTTCTCTTAATCCTAGAACATAAAATACAAAAAATATTTATATGATATGTGTGATTCCTTTATGTATCCCTTACATACTATCATTTTTGGATTCCCAAGATATAGAATATCAAGTGAAGCCATGGCTCGGATGAAAGGTATAGCATATTGGTATCTTTAGGAAATATTGTACTTACATTGGAGTGTATGTGAGTACTAGAGCCCCACACTTTATTCCCTACTATGTCCCTTACATATTGTTGATGAAAGAAATTTCTTTCCAAACCATGGGAACATGTATAACATCTCTCATTTTGGGTAGTACTAAAAATCTCTGACCTACATTCCCTATACATATTGGAAATTATGGTTTATTGAATGGACCCCATGCTAGAAAAGAGGCAGATTCCTACATGGATTATGTTTTTTCCTTGAGGAACCTAGAGGAAATGATCCACAAGACATAACATTAAATCATATCAAATATGTAGGTCTCATCACTTCTACAATACATCAAGTTGATTTTGTGGAAGAAGTATTCCAAGGAATATTATTTTTTGAGGAAGTGATACAAAGGATACCTGATGATGTGGACAAGGAGAAAATTCAATTGGAACAAGAAGAAACGAAGAATATCCTACATGAACAATTCCAACTACTCCTTGAAAAATACGAGAAGAAGCTTTAAGCTAAAGAACAAGAAAAGATAAAGAAATAATAAGACTTGTATAAAAAATGCAAAAGGAAATTAGCAAGACATCAAAGGGAAATTGAAAAATGAGCTTAAGAATACCACCAAAATAGATGATAAGAAGAAGAAAGAACAAGCACTAAAAACGCTTGTTGATGGAAGTAAGAAAAAGAAGGAAGATGAAATAAAGGCCCAACAAGATGTGTTTCAAAAAAATAAAGATGAGGAGGAAGCAAAGAGATTGGTAGTTGAGGAAGATGCACATAAAAAAGGTTGAAGAGGAAAATAAAATACCGGAAGCAAAGTTGAAGTTGAAGCAAAGAAGAAAGATGATGAATAAGTTGAATGGCAAAGACAAAAAAAAATGAATAAAATTCAAAACATCCCATCAACTCTAAATGTGAACATAGTGAACATTCATCCCAAGGAATGTACTCCCCTCATGGCCATTCCAGGTAATTCAACCTTCTCATAAGAAGTCATAAATTTAGAAGGTGTTGTAGTAGTTGTAGGGGAATACTATTATAGTCATAAGACCAAAGGAGTTGAGAAAACATCACATAAAAGAAAAAGGGAAGATGTGGCTAGAAGCCAAACGTCAACAAAGACAATTATTCAATGGGAGTTAGGGCCATATCCAAAGGAGAATGATATACAGGATGCCTCTGTACTTCATGCATTTGAAGGATCCAATGCAATGTCATTTTTTGAGGTAGCTACAACACTAGATAATGCACAAGCCAAAATTGTTGAGCTGGAGAAGAAACTCAACACTCAACGAGATGAAATAACTGTTGAGTTCAATAGAAGAACTAGGGTTGTAGAGAAATTATTCAAAGAAGGGACGGAACATGCTTTCCATACTCAAAAGAATGAAATAACTTCTAAGTTTGAAAAGGAATCCAGGATTGTAGAAACCCTCCACAAAGAGGAGTTAGAAAAATCTCTGCAAACTTAGAGGGATGAAATACAAAAAAAAATTGACCAAGAAGCACATACTACTCAATTTTTGCACAGAGAATAAGTGAACTCTGTTAAACAAAGACATTCAGATGAACTAGAATGGGTAAAGAATAAGTATGCACATTAATTGACAAAGTTGTGGTTAGACCAAACAAAAGCCAACATGTATATTGAACAACGTGAATACAAAATTCTGGGATCGAGACAAGACAAAGATAAGCTTGAAAAATCTTTAGAAGAAAACAAAGAAACAACTCTTTCTTTAGAAGTCGTAAGGGACGAATTCCTAGATCTCAATAAAAATTTGAAGTCATAGAAAAAGGAGTGCCTATGCCTTCTCAATGACATACGAAGAGACGTAGATGACTAAATAAGTTTGGAGAATGAGATGGATGAAATTATAAATCAATATCAAAAGGACAATGATGCTTTTGATATGGTTATATATTGGCAAGGAGTATACAAAGATCCCCCTAATACTTTATCACTGTACTCTAGGAAAATAAAACTAAAGGATCAAGTTTTCTTTGATACATGGAAGCCCTTATTGCAAGATATTAGAGCTATTCAAGAGACAACACCAAAGGCATGCAAAAGGCTATGGAATCTAGTTCATATGACCTTCTTGAAGAATTTGGAATCAAGGTAATGCACCCTATATGTTATCACATGAACTTGTCAGAGTCCTGTGGGGTTGTGGTTTCAACCTAATACTGTAATTTTTCTCTGTCTCTCTCCTTTCTGTAGACCAAGTCTCAAATTTTTCCCCCTTCGTCTTGTAAAATCATTTCTTATTTGCCCCCCCTCTGTGTTTAAGTGCCTTGGACTCCTTGTTTTCCATCCCACAGACGGTCATCTGAATCCTCGATCATGCAAAACACAACCATAAGCACAAAGCACAACACTTAGAGTGGTCTGATATGGACCCGAATCAAGTGAGTGAGCAAGTTCAGTTTTCAGCGGAGGAAATTTCATTCGAAGTCTAGATTTGCAACCTGCAGGTGATCGAGATTATAAATTTGCTCAAAGTTTAGTGTCGAGGTGAAGGTCCGAACTCCCGAAACCTAAAATTAGCGTGGCTCGTCTGATTTAGCAGGAAGCGTGGCATTAGATCTGAACCACGAAGAAAGTCATTTCGGGAAAAATGAAGTGGGGAATGCGCAATATTCCTGAGTCACGAAATGTCAAAGGACCGAGGTCCCGAAATACTGACATTTATCTGGGTCATTTGATCCAGTAGGACATGTGACATTAGATCCGAGAAATCATGATTTCACGACTCGGGGGTTTTAGCATGGAGCACGACGCAGGTTCACGAAACATGAAATTGCGAAGTTCCCAGGAGTTGGGCCCAAGGTCACAACTTGAGGTTGCATGGAGCGATGGAAAGGAGCTGCGCCAAAGGCCAAAAGAGCCCATGTTGGTCATCGAAGAAGATCTGTGTGGTATTGAGGCATCGGGATTGACTTGAAGGAATTGTAGGCATCACCTAGGACATTCAAGGGTGTCAGGCCTCTTCCCGATCCCGATGAAAGTAGTTAATGGAAATGGGGGACGTAGTTGAAACCTCGTTTCACCCCATAAATGGAAAACATGGAAAACCTGGCCATGGAGGTAGAATGTCAGCCCAAAGTTCCCCTATCAACGGATTCTCCTCCAAGCCCATACTAATCTGAGTTTGCGTCTAACAAAAGGATACATGTGCAGATTGACAAAAGAAGTTGCAGACGCAAAGCTTTGATTGTAATGGCCAGGTCACACTTCTGGTGGTGGCGAATTGTTCTGAGTATAAATAATTAGTTTTGATATTTTTTTATGGTTGATGGTTGAGCTAGGCTCCCGTATTGTAAAGTTTTAATGAAGCCATTGTTTCTCTGGTTATGTGTTGTAATTTGAGACTTCTTGTTTAATGACAGTCAGGCTTCTTCTACACCTCTTTTTCCTCTGGTACTAAAAGGCTCAGGCATGGATGATCCAATTGAGGGTTGTAATCATATTGTGATGTATGTTTGATCATAGTATTGTTATAGTGTTTTCAGTTTCCTAAAGTTTTGAATCCAAAAGAATCTTGTATTTGAACCTTTTCCCCCTTAGGTTACTGGAAGACCTGATGTCCATAACATACCTTTACATTTTCTCCTCAAGTTCTGCCTCCTAATCACCCTTAATACAACTTACTAACCGAAGTTAAATCAATACCTCACCTACATATGCATGTTGGTCCAGTTTTCCGAGTTAAAATGATATCATCTTGAGTCTGTGCCCATTTGACCCCCTTTTAATTTATTCATTCATACAAGTTGATGGGTATTGGGCTTACCTCCAATGCAATTTGGAGGTGACTTCTAGTGCTAACATTTATGGTGCCGTTGTCGGGGATGAATTGAAGATTTTCCCTGGGATTGAATGACAAAGCTTACTGGTTCTGAAGGTGCATAAGAACTTAGTACATCAAAGATTGCAACTGTGCACTTGGCAACTCCAATGATGTGAATCCATTGTTTTAGTTGTGGCTTCCAAAGGCAGACACACGAGGTCTACCCCATAGCTGCCTCTAGCAACACCTGAAGCTGAACCAGAGAAAATTATCATAAGATGAAAGATCCTCTAGGAAGGTACTTCAGTTGTTGAACCAGGTATTTCTGATTATTTTCACCATTCTTCTATAGAAACTCCAAGACATGATTCTCATTCTCATATTATACCATCTATTGGAGTTTCCTGAAATTTAAAGTTTGGGAGTGTTCCTGTTGATTTCTCCCCTCTTGGTCTTGGATTGGAAGGAGAAACCTTTGTCACTTCTATCTCCTCTGAAGTTGTACCATGGTTTAAACCCAGGACCTCAGACGATTTTCCCACTCCGAGTTTCACCACTCCTCCCCCTGTTAGATTTGTTTCTTTTACAAAAGGGGAAAGCTCGGTTCCCTCGAACCCTGTGGCCTTTGATCCAGATTCTCATTCCTTTGCCTTTGATCCCAGAAACACACTTCCAATATCCTATGCTCGAACTCCATCCCCTCATATTTATCCTCCAGTTCACATCCTAGTGGCGGGTGCTAACCCCCCTATGAATAATATGGATTCCATAGTGGCTGCAAGATATGCCCCTTTAATCTTACCTCAGCCAATGAATTCTCTCCCTGTTGGATATTACCTAAAATACATGCCCAAATTCATAGGATAAGAATACATAATTGTTGAAGAACACCTTGTTTCCTTCTACAGTTATGCAGACAATATAAATATTGAAAATGAGGATGTGTGGATGAGAGTCTTTGTCCAGAGCCTTAATGGTGAGGCCAGGAAATGGTTTAGGGGATTGACCCCTGGATCCATTGTTAGGATTGAGGCTTTAGACAATGTTTTCTTGAGACAGTGGGGGGATAAAAAGGACTTTATGTATTATATTACAAAGTTTGGCTACCTAAAGAGAAAGGAGGGATATTTTGTCTCTGATTTCTCCAAAAGATTCAACAAAATGTATAACAAGATTCCTATTGAGATAAATCCTACATAAGCCTCTGCCAAAATTACTTATGCTAGTGCTTTTGACCCTAATTTTTGCCTCTTGTTGAGAGAGAGAAGAGTTACTTCCTTGGCTCATATGCAAGATGCATCCCTGGAAGTAGAGTCCAACGTATTGGTAGTTGACAGACTTAGGAATAAGTCTAATAGAGACAGAGGAAGGGGGAGATTTGAAGCCTCAACCTTTGATTCCTCTGCGTCCCACCCTCAAGTAGATGAATTGACCAAGATGGTAAAATATCTTTCTACAGAAATGGAGAAGATGAGATTCGAAGGGAAGAAAAGTTATAAGATTTCCCAAAATGATGATAACACAAGTAACTTTAGAAGACCAAATAATACACCTTAGATACTTCCAAGAGATCCTCGAAATAGAGATAGGGATGATCAGAAAATCCAAACCTCTCTCCAAAATAACCTCTGTGTTGATGGATAAGGAGAGGAAGAAGAGCTTGATCCTGAAATCCATTGTCTTGGAGACACCTCTCCATTTCCCCATTTGACCCAATTTGCATACGAGGAGTTCCTCATGGACATCTAAATAAATGAGCTGAGTAAAGGGGAGAAGACCAATAGTAGTCCCAATAAATATAACCTTAGGTCTAAGAAGAAAGAACTGAAGTCTGGCATCCCTGATCAACCTTCCAGAGAAGAGAATCCTACTAAGGATGCAAAAAACATCAGCAAGGAGAAGAAAATATAGAACCTGTCACCAATAGCCAAAGGTCTTGTCCCAAAAGAAAGAGAAATTATGAAGCCCCCCTCCTATTTGAAGTTTGAGCATGAAATTCAAAATATTAAGATCCATGTACCCCTTTCAGAGCTATTCAAGCATGAAGATTTTAAAAGGTCCCTCTCTAAACTATTGTAGTTTGAACCATCATGTCATTCCATAGTCTCAGTAAACCTTCAAGACGAAAAGCCAATAGTCATCTTAGGTCCTTTGATAGAATATAGAGATGATTCATCCCCTCCCTTCTATACATCTCTGAACATACATGACAAGGTGTTGCATAATTGTTTGATGGACTCAGGGGTGTCTCATAATCTCATGCCCAAAACTATCATGGATGAGCTTGGATTAGAAATCACAAAAACTTATCATGACTTGTATTCTTTTGATTCAAGGAAATTGCAGTATCTTGGGGTCATCAAATATCTGGTTGTGACCTTTTTTCAGTTTCCCATGAAAAGTGTGGTCATGGATATCATGGTAGCTGATGTTCCCCCCAAGTTTGGCATGTTGTTGTCAAGATCTTGGATAAAAATACTTGGAGGAACATTGCAGATGGACCTCACATATGCTACCATTCCTGTGTTTGGGGGAGATCATAGAAGATTATACAGAGAAGCTCAGTTGGCCTATATTATTAATGATGAAATAGACCCCACCAACCATCCTATTTTTGCACTCAAGACTCATTTTGGATCCAACTTATTGCAGCTCATAGATTCCCCTAAGCCCCCTCTTGAAATAAAAAATAAGTCCCCTACTCTCTGTGAAGTTTCTCCTCCGATTACCTCTGTTTGGAAAATGTTTTTTGATGGAGCCTCTTCTAGAGAGGGTGATGGTGCTGGAATGGTATTGGTTTCACCTGCCCAAGAAATTATATCCATGTCCTACAAGTTAGAATTTGAAACCACCAATAATGTGGTAGAGTATGAAGCTCTTGTTTTGGTCTTGAGGGTTGCAAAATACATGGGGATTGAAGAGATATCAATGTTTGGGGATGATGACTTAATTTTCCATCAGATCAGAAGTATTTATCAAGCCAAGCACCCTCGTCTTAGAATTTATAGAAATGAAGTGTGGGATCTAGTTGATAGTTTGCTCTTAGCTTTCAACATTTCATTTGTTCCAACAGAAGAGAATTTCATGGCCGACTCTTTGGCTGTCTTAGCAAGTAATTCTAGAGTCCCCTTGCCACATAAGCTCAGGTATGATGTAGAAGTGAAATATAGACCCTCTATACCTAATAATGTCAAGCATTGGAAAGTGTTTGAGGATGATCTTGAGATCAAAACACTCCTGGAGACTCTTGATGAATTTTCTGCATTACACATTGATCAAGATCCTGATTCTGAAATAAATCCTCATGATGATGTTTTTCTGAGCAAAATTGCTAATCATCATATTATCCAGTTTCCCAACAATCATATCCCAAAGGGACTAGTTCCTTTGGAAATACTATTTGACAGAAATGATGTCGCATTAAAAGGTAAAGTTTCAAATAAGGATGTTGAAGTAGCTGAGTGCAATATTGGTACAGAGGAGGATCCAAAATTTGTCAAGTTTTCAAGCAGCCTCTCAAGGGAACAAAGGACCAAGTATGCTGAGCTATTAAGAGAATTCACTGATGTGTTTGTCTGGACCTATGAATACCTCAGAACATATGACACAAGTTTCATTGAGCATAAGATCCCATTGAAAGAGGAGGCCAAACCATTTAGGCAGAAATTAAGACAAATAAATCCTATGCTGCTACCTATTATGGAAAGGGAGATAAATAAGTTGTTGGACGCCCAAATAATTGTCCCTTTAATATATTATGAATGGGTGGCGAACTTGGTCCCAGTAAGAAAGAAGAATGGTGAAATCAGACTATGTGTCGATTTCAAGAACCTGAATAGAATCTCTAAGAAGGACAATTACCCTTTGCCAAAGATGGAGCACATATTACAGAGGGTGACAGGTGCATCCAGGATTTCCATGATTGATGGCTTCTTTGTATATAATCATATCTTTGTCATGCCTGAAGACAAAGAAAAGACAGCCTTCACCACTCCTTGTGGTACATTTATGTATGATAAGATGCCCTTTGGATTGATGAATGCAGGGGCAACCTTCCAACGAGCCATGAACATCGCCTTCATTGGAGAAAGGGATAAATTTGTAGTCATCTATCTAAATGAAATTACAGTCTTCTCCAGGTTGGATAAAGAGCATTATTATCATCTGAGATAGGTATTCTTAAAATGCAGAAAATTTGGTCTCTCCTTAAATCCCAAAAAATCTCTATTTTCCATGTAGGAGGGAAAATTGTTGGGGAACATAGTAGTAGCTGAGGGAGTCATAATTGATTCAAGCAGAGTAGAAGCTATTCAAACCTTTCCCCTCCCCCGATCCAAGAAGGAAGTTCAGTATTTCTTGGGTAAAATCAACTTTTTAAAAAGATTTGTTTCAAATTTTGCTAAATTGGTGAAGCATATCACAGCCATGCTCAGAAAGGGGAATGAAATGAAATGGAATGTTGATTCTAGAAAGGATTTCAACCAAATAAATAAGGCCTTGACCAAGGCACCTGTGCTTATCAGTCTTGATTACTCTAAAGATTTTTTTATTTTTTCATTTGCTTCTTTTGATACAGTAGTAGCTATTTTATTGCAAAAGAGTGTTGAAGGGCTGGAGCAGCCTATTTCCTTTTTCACCAGAGCATTGAGAGATGCATAGATAAAATATGACATCATGGAAAATTAGGCCTATGCTTTGGTGAAATCCCTCAAGGATTTCAGAATCTATGTCATGCATTCAAAAGTTATTGCATATGTCCCTTCTGCTTCTGTGAAGGACGTTCTCATTCAGCTTGACATATAAGGGAGAAGGAGCAAGTGGATCACCAAAATCCTTGAATTTGATCTGGAAATAAATCCCACCAAACTTTTTAAAGGCCAAGGTTTAGCCAAGTTAATGGCTGAGTCTAATTGAAAATCTTTGGGGATTAACTGCATCAGCATCTGCTCAGAAAATCAACAATCTAAGTTGTCTTATACAGGCCCACAAGTCAACCCTCCATTGGAAGAATGAATCCAGTACAGATACATCATATTCTTTCTGCAAAAGTTGCACCCCCCTGATGGTATGGGAAAAATCAAGGCAAGATATTTAAAGCTTAAAGCAATTAAATATTGCCTTATTTATCAAGTCTTGTATTGGAAACACCCCCTAGTTTCCTTCTGAGATGTTAGGATTTAAATTGAGACCCAAAAGATTGTGTTTGATTTTCATGATAGTCTATGTGTAAATTATAACCTTGTACAATGTCTACTGTAAACAAATATTCAGAAAAGAACAGAAAAGATACAATGGAAAATACAAACATTACACAGAGATTTTTCCCCTGGAAACCCAAATCGGGAAAAACAACATATATTATATTTATTCATTGTGTTACATTGTTTACAATAAAATATACATATAGGAGCCAGCTATTGCACCTATTTCGTCACCTTAGTGAGAAAAACAAAGGTGCTTGCAAGCTTAGTTGGGTTTGCTAAGCATGACAATTGTAAGGAAAAGGGTTAGAGAAAGAAATATAAAAGAACAGCTAAGAATTAAACTAAGAAATAAAATAACAACTAAACTAATGAGCATAGGAACATAAGAACAAAAGAAAAAATAAGACCCATGTCACCAATGGTAAGGTTGATATCAGTGAAATAAAACACCAAGAAGAAAGAGGACTGTGATTCCCTTCTTCCTCCAAGGGAGGGCTCTTTGACCCCCACAAATAAGATCTTATTACAACTTTGAATGAAAATGGTGAAATAATTCTTTGCTAATCCACTCAAACGGTGAGATGGATTGCCCAATGCAATGATGCTAGTATACTCTTGATGAGAATAGAGGATTCTTCAAGAGAATAGTAGCAACATAACTTTTCTATTGAATTCCTTAAAAAATGAAGTGCACCCATGGCCTTTTTATAGCACCTCTTTGAGGTATTGTGCAACCAGCTTGTAGTGTGTAAAGAGGATAATTAGGGAATTTCTAGGTCTTTAACCAACCACCCAGTCAGATCCAGTCCAGATTTGAGTGTCAAATCAACTTGGAAGTTGAACAAGAAGTGGGAGGGAGGACGACCACTCTCATAAATGCATCGTTCTCAGATGTGAATGGCTTTTAGCGACCACAGTCGCGCATCGGGTGCATGTGCGCTTTTCCTACGTTTTTGTTTTGCACATTTGTGCGCGCGCCCTGTGTAGTCATAGCACACTTTAATTGTCACTGGTTGTATAGTTTTTAACCATTTGGAAATTCTTTTGTGGTAATTTTGGTCCATGGGTGACCTCATAACTGTTTGGCGATGCTGAACTCTTGTAACCATTTGTCGGTGAAATTTCAGTGATAATAGATGCCCCCTGATGGATGAGGTTAGGAGCATACGTATAGACGAAATCCATCAATGTTTCTTCTACTGAGAGTGTCGTTGTAAGAGAGAGCGATAGTGGGATTGTCAAGAGTTACTCGTTGGAGGGAGAAGGGAACTTGTAGAACCCAACCTTCCATAAGGTGTGTAAAAATAAACTGTGTACAAAAAAGGCAGGCATGCCCCATGCTCGTGTCATGTAACTCAAAAAATGAATGATGTGTTGATGTAGACAACTGCAGCGCCCTCGGGGGCGGTCATGATAAAGGAAAAAGACAATTTTGTAGAGGAACATACTTTGAACAGTAGGTAGTGACATCTATAAGAAATATCATGGATTTTGTAGGCATTGATAGCCTGGCCAAGTTTAGAGGTCTTCAACGAATATAAGAAAGAACTGCAATAGTCGCAAAGTAAGACCCACCGTAACATGAGAAAGTGTTGAAGTCGAATGGTACGGGGTTCAACGACAACAGGGAGCAATTGTGGTTCTCCCTGTGCCATCTGAGACCTCTCATTGGAAAGGTAATGAGAGTGAATATACTGTCACCCTTCTAGAAACTGTGTTGATGTCGACAAAAAGGGGGACGCAACTCCAAGAAGCAAAAGGGCTTCATGAAATCTACTAGGTGAGGTTAGGAACTGGAGGAGGTACATGGATGAAGTCAAGATGTAGGAATACTCAATACTGCCCTTGGTTGGGGTTATATGTGAGGTATAAGTGGCCGCAACCGTTCAACTAGGTCGAGTGTCAGGGGGACAACAAGACAGGGGATAAGTTGTGCTAGAGGTGGGACAAAGTGAACAAACTCAGAGGGCAGAGTTAAGTGACCTATGGTATACTCAAAGTATATGGATGATGTCGATAGGGGTAGATGATAAGGAGTGCCCCCAACCAAGGGTGACATGGTTTGTGTTTTCCAAAAAACGGGGAGAAGGGCGTCGAAGGTGACGACAAAAGGGATATGTAAATGCTGGACACAAAGGTTTTTTACAATGTACCAAATAAATAAAGAATAATTTGGGATGAGTTTACAAATACAGAAACATGTGCCCCAATGTAATATGGTTGGCTCGAGTAGCGTGCAATTTGCTTGGAGAACTGGTGGAGGGTGGGGGCCCCATGGGTGGGTTTCTGTATGAGGTAGGTGAAATGAAGGGAAATTTGCAGAGGGGAAAACTGATTGTGGATGAAATGGAGGGTTCATGATACTGCGGAGGTGCAGTCAAAACAGAACCTTGAAGAGATAATCTGGGAGTCCAGTGGGAAAGCTAGCAAAATGAGGAGAAGGAGTATGTGGTTGATTCGCGACATGATGTAAGACTATCGGGACTCCCATCCCTAAAGGGTTGAAAAATAACATGAGTGTCAAAGTGAAAAAGGGTGCTATGAATGAGACAACTCATGTGGGGGAGAGTGCTACCAGGTGACAGTACCTAAGATGCAATGGAGGTGTTGGTACTGCAGAGCTGAAGATGGGGATCCTAGAGGCAAATGTCAAAGGGTGTGACTGGAGATGCAAGTGAGATTCAGAGGGAATGATTACATGCCAGTGTTGATTATATACCTGAAGGGTTTGCGTTGATGTATGATGACCAAGTACCTACACACATGAAAAACAAATACCCAATGTGAACAATATCTGAAGAGAATCGAACATACGAGCATTTATTTGATAATTTTGAATATGAGCATGCGTGCCTGGAAGGGGTGTAAAAAAATGGTGCCCTGGGGGCTAAGGATAAAAAGTGGTCTGGGGACTGTCTTGATGTAGATGACGGGATGTTGATCCCATGGCTGAAGACAGATTGAAGAACAGACACCTGGAGCTCCCGGAATGGTGATTGGAAGTTTGGCGGAAAGGCCTATATATAGTTGTAGGGCCCATATTGCCACCTCATTTGTACTTGCTACCAAAGTGACTGGACGAGAGGTATTCAGAGGAGATTTGGAGATTCCGGGAGAATGAGGCACCAGATCCAAGACCAACGAGCTTCAGGTTGGTAGTCTTATTGTCCTGCATAGAAGTAGATTTTCAATTTCTGGGCAGGGTCTGTACGGAGGGCCGCATAGGGGGTTTTATGGGTGTGGGCCCCCAAGTGCGTGGGTGATCCAGAAATATGCACGCACGAGTGTGCGCCTATTATCAATATAGTCATGCACGAGTGCACCCGTAGGGGGGACAAAGGTGTGCATGATATGCACGCATGTTTTCTACACAGTCGTGCATGGGTGCGCGACTGTGTAGTGGACAGGCGTGCTTTGATGCATGCCTATGTCTGTGACAGGGGCACATGGAGGTGCCCCTGTAGGGTGGGCAGGCATGCACGCATGCACACCTGTGGGGTGGATAGGCACGCCTGTGTGCACACCTGTGGAATTGACAGGCATGCATATGTGCGCACCTTTGGGGTGAATAGGCGCGCATATGTGTGCGCCTATGGGTTAAACAACCACGCCCTGGGGGCAAGGATGACGGGTGAAAAACTTATCTTTTTTAATGTTTTTTATGGTCAATATGGATGACCCAGGACTATATTATGTGGTTGCAGGAGATCATTTTGCACGATGCTAGTCGGTTGGCGAGAGCGGGATTGGTCCCAACTGATGGATGTCATGGCTATTGAGGATCCAGGGGTACATGCCACTTTGGCAGCCTGTGGGTTGTTGAAGTTCTTCGAGTGCCCATTGATATGGGCACAGGAGTATCTCCTACAGTTTCTTATCCGGATGTGGAGTCCGAACCTACATTGCTTTATAGTGCGGGGAGAGCAGGTCGCCTTCACTACGGTGGAGGATATATACTTTTTTACTTAGCTCCCTTTTCGGGGAACACCCTATCGGCGAAGACAATGTTACCTACAGACGTGTCTTTAGCGACATTGGGCCAGAAGTACTGTTCCAGGGAGAACTATATGTCGGGCTCCGTCGTGAGCATCGGGGCAATGGATGCTCTAGCGCATCGTTGTATAACAGTGATGATTGTGAGGCTATATGGGTCCCTCGCGACTGAGTGGATCAACGATGGTTAGTTGAGTGTTATGGGGAGGGTATTGGCCGATGAGCACTTTGCCTAGGGGCTTACACTACATGCTAGGATGGTAGGGAAGCTGGACCGATGTCGATCCACTGACATAGGGGACTTTGCCTTTGGGTCTATGTTGGTGGCTTGGTTTTTGGAGAGGGTGCCTATGTTGCACGCTAGGATTTTATTGGGCGCTCTTAGGGCGGAAGAGTCGCGATTGAGGTGGTGGTCAACTATTTTGGTTTTCCACGGTGGTGGCGAGGGCGGCCACTTTTTCACAGCTGAGGTGGCATAGGTGTGGTGGAAGATGCCACAGGTTATACTGCAGTATCCATACGTTGGTGTGGACTTTCGGGGTGATCCAGACATGATGTTACCTCTAGGGGAGGTATTTGATCACTGAGGTATGTTTATGAGTTTGATATGTTGATTTTTGAGATAGCATGACATGTGCATTTTGTATAGATGTTGATACTATCGTGTGGTTGTTTGTATGTGCAGATGTGGGACCTCGTGGGCACGAGGTTGAGCTGCTGAGAGTGTCGACTCGCCAGGATCTAGGGAGACCACCGCGGGGAGGGCCTCGGGCAAGAGAAAGAAGTCGACGTGAGGACATCGAGGTGAGACCAGCTGATGATGAGAGAGAAACGAGGAGACACCAGAGCAGATTTTGAGGATATTCGCCACTGCTTGGAGGCGGTGCTACAGGGCATGCCTGAGGGCATGTGGTTGTGTATATAGGATGAGGGCATCCTGGAGCAGTGTGTGGGGGTTTCGTTGCCATGGCAGGTCATGGTGCGGCGAGCAGCAGTAGCAGTTGTTGTTATGACTAGATGTCCAGAGGGACCAATAGTGGATGGGGGACCACCGCTTGAGGGAGGGGTAGGAGGTGGTTCTCTAGAGGCACCTTGAGTGTCACTCTATGTAGTTTTGTATTTTTGAATATAGGATGGTGAGCCCATTTTCGTGTAGTGGCACTAGTTTTGTACTGAGGTTTTTCGCTGGCCTGTAGACATTTGTATACTTGTATGTAAACATTTTGATGGCACTGTGGATCGATTTATATATATATGAGTATACATTTTGGGATCTATGTGATGTTTACATGTGTTTTGTAATGTGTTGATGATGTCTAATTTATATATGTTGTGATAGGTTTTTGATATTTTTATGTATGTGTAGAGGTATCTTGATCTGATATATGCCAATCTAACACCATGTTAGCTAAGTTATCTGTAATTTGATTCAATTGTCTTGGAATATGTGTAAATGTAATGAAATCAAAATGTCGAGATAAAAGTCTAACCTACAGGTATTTGCGAAAGAGGCAAGGACCGCGGACACGGTACACATTGTTGAGCTGGAAAACAACTAGTTGAGAGTTGAGAAAGATGCTAAGGTGAAAATACGATGATGTTGGGCATCGACGAGGAGGCCAATGATGGAAATGTATTCGGCTTGGCTGTTGGTGGTTGAACCCAAACATATGCCGCTAGAATGGAGCATTTCATGTGAGGGGGTATAGAAGGCCCGAGCTGCCAAAGCGAGATTTTGTGTCCAACAGCTGGCGTCATCAGCGTAACCGATGTGGTAGGCCGGTGGAGGAAGCATCTGTCAATAGCACAAATGATAGTTTAGATGTGAGGGATGGAAAAAAAGATTAAAAACACTATAAAAGAAATAACCTAAAGTAGAATGGCTATGTTTAGGCATGAAATTTCTTTACGTATAACCCGTTGATGGGTTCTTTGAGAGAGAGGCCTTCGGGAGAGGCCAGGATGTGTGCGCCTTTGGTGAGGCAATGTTAGATAATGTAGGGGCCATGCCATAGTGACTCGAATTTTCCATGACCAAGGGTATCGTTAGAAATATCGTAAGCAAGGACGAGGTCGCCTTCGTGAAATGAGCGAAGTTTCACATGGCGATCAAAGGTGGATTTTGACCATTTTTTGGCTGCCTCAACGTTCTGTAATGAAGATCGATGATCTTCATCTAGGGATTCTAAGTGCAGCAAGCGTTGCTCCATTGGAGCTGTTGGATCCGCCCTTGTTTTTATCTTTTACCCTTCACATTTTAAAATTTTTGAGACTTGCTAAAGATGGCCTTTTTTGTTTTACTTCGGGATCTCACAGGTCGGAAAATATAACTCATAAATTTAAACATCCCGAGTAACGAAACGGTGAAGTATTTTTAAATTTTCACTCAAGACAGTAACCAGGGTAAGACCTTTTAACCCAGTGATTAGACGTCGTCGGGGTTTCGCGCCTCGGCGTTCGCTAAATTCGATTTTTTATTTTTATAGCTCCGAGAGCCGAGAACACGAGGTTCTGTCGGGCTAACCCTGGTCAAGATCTGTAGGCACTAAAAAGCTAACTTTAGTTAGATCCGTTCCCGGCGTCTCGCCACTCGGGACTATCCTTTATAAAGTTACGACGTCTAAAATCCCGACTCACGAAGTCGCGAGGTAATTATAACGTGATTAATTAATCGCCTAATCCAAGATTTTTCTCCCCTAAATTGAATCTTAATTATCGTCATCTCGCAGTTTCGTGACTCGGCGCACTAATCTCCCAGAAACTTGTCTTCGAAATTCCGAGTCACGATATGGCGAATAAAATGATTATGAAATTAATGATACTCCTCATCGCGATTACTGTTAATTAAACCAAAATCGGCCCTCGCAGTCTCGCGAGTTGAAGATTTAAAATGTTAAAAGCAAATTCACGATGCAACGAACAACGAGAAAGTTATTAACGTTACTAAGTTTTGAGGATTTAAAATAATGCGAGAAATGTACCGTGTATCGAGGTTTGCACATTTCCCGAGGTAGCTACTTGCTCTCCATACCCCGATTGCTTGTCAAACCGCCAAACATTGATGACATTAATGAAGAATTAGGGTGAATCCATGAATAAATAAGATCGGATTTTACACAATAAATTTGTTTCTAATTGCGATTTGACAGAATTATTTCGAAGAGTAGAGAATTCTCAAATATATACAGGATTTTCATTTTATTATATGAAAACATTTTTGATAAGCACGCAGAGCTCGTCATTTTCCGAGTAAACTAATTGCTGCATGTATACGCAGGTCTATTGCAGAAGGGAGAAAATGCAAGCTTCCGCCATGGCTCCACGGAAAGAAGCAAAGGAAAATATCGAGGTTTCAAGGCAAGGCTTGGATAATGTCTCCGATACTTCACCCCGGAGTGTTGATTCAGTCCCTAGCTGGTCTTTTGTTTCAGATATTCTGCAATCTGAGTTGG
Organism: Picea glauca; assembly: GCA_000966675.3. NCBI lineage: Eukaryota > Viridiplantae > Streptophyta > Pinopsida > Pinales > Pinaceae > Picea > Picea glauca. Next base: position 512,254 of record JZKD02S1725831.1, read on the forward strand.
TGAATTATTCAGACTCCAATGACAATGAAAAGGACGATTTGAACACTAAATACAATATTGTTGTTCAATCAGGAATGCATAAGGCAGCAACCAGACCACGGTTTCTTCCCTATTATGATATGATTCGATGGGTGTTGGATCATATAGACTTACCCATGAGAACTATCATGAACAACCAGCGGGTCGCAGTCGGTACTTTTAGACCAGACCACATCCAAACCATGTGCAAGCTACCTTCGACGTCTGAATACACATATGGTGCCGAGTTCATGGAGGAATTCAAAGAGAAAGAGTGTAAACAGTATGACAAAACCATGCCAGGTTTGATCAAAGATTGGGTTTCGCGCTCCGCGAAATTCAGAGCTAATGACCAGGGTGTTTATTCTATCTCTTCTTTGGAGCCACAGTATAAGTATGTGGCAATGATGACTTGTCGGCTATTCTAGAGAGAAGACACACCACATTTCTACATCGCGTGGGTGCCTCTCATGTTTCGGGTTGCAGAAGGTTGCTCGTTTAATTGGGCAAAGATACTCTCAGACAGTATGGCCAACAGGGTCACAGAGTATCGGGAGAAGAAGGCAAGTGGGTAACCATCCTCGTTTTTCATGTTTGCATATCTCATGGACGTGGTATGTTCCATGACACCATTCCCCCTGATGATTTGGGCTTGGAATCCAGTCCAAGAAAAGCCCATGCATGAGTATCACGACAAACTGTGGGAGAATAAAGAGGACAAATTCATTTACGAAATTTTCAACTGGGTGATGGTGCCCCTGCACATCACCATTTTTTGTCGCTCGCCACCTCGTATCTCAGACAACATTACTGCAAATCTGAGTGGTATAGCGGACTGGTACATAGAAGCAGAGTTTTCCTATTTTAGAGTACTCGGAGCTGTTGTTCCCCCACTTGCGCTACCACTGTTCATCCCCGACAAGCTGGCTTGTCGCGAGATCGCCCGACAAACAGTGATTGGTGGGGTGAGTAAAGCGCTCAAAGCATCTTCGAAGAAGGTATGGTCGTTTTTCCCTATTCGGCTAAATTCTTATTCCTTATTGGATTTCGGGCATGCTAAAGCCAAGGCTGCATCCCTGGAAGACCTGAGTTTGGTCTCCATTGAATATAAATAACATGATCCTCAGAAAATTGTAAGCAATCATTTAGCAAATTGTGGGCTGAAGAAGTTTGAACACGAATTTTCACCCTCGGATGACATTTTCCGAGGGGCGAGATCTTACAGGGAAGTGCTAGTTCGGATCCGATATTTAGCACCCGAATACATGGCATCTGTATTAAAATTCCAAGAACATAGACGAAGAAGCCTTCCCGCTGTGTTGGGAGGTTTGGGTATTTTCGAGGCGAAACAGAAGGATGCTGAAGTTTCTGAGGACCAAATTCCTAACCTCGGAAAACACCAGGAAGGGGAGCAAGTGAAGAATATCGAAGCAGAAGAGGAGACTACACACCCACCCAGGGAACAAAGTTCAGAGGCGGAAGTAAAAACTTCAGGCCCGCCAGGCGAACAAAAGTTGGAGACTGAAACAGAGGCTCTAGGTACGCCAAAAGAGCAGAACCCTGTCAATACTCCAAAGGAGTTGGCAAAACAAATAGGAAAGCCCATCACCTCGGTCACACCCTTACAGTCAGGGAAATGTCAGTGAGGGATGGATATTTGATGAAGAACTAAGGCCTATTAGAGCAGAAGAACTTCCTCCAAACGAGTTCTTCTTTGACAAAAAGAGAAAAGCAGTGGTGAAAATGGAGTTCTACCAGGACGAAGGATCAACTGCTAAAAAATTCAAAGTCATGACCGATGGAAAAAACAAAAAGAATGAGGAATTCGCCACGGAGATCGCAGGAACGCTAGGAGCGTATGCATCGGTGAATCAATTCTCAGTCGGGATGTTGAAAAATCAACTCAAAAGAAAGAATCACCTGATCAAGACTCTCGAAGCCAGAGTAGCTTCGGCCACAGAAAGCGCTAAAGGTGAGGTGAGTGGGGAAATAGAAATGGCCCGACTAGCTGATAAAAAGGAAATAGAAGTACTCAAAGCCAAGTTGGAACAAGCGCATCTAGTGATCCGAGATGGTCGGATACAGGCGGGTCAACAGAGAACTATAATCGCAGAGTTGCAGGCTCAGGTAGAGTTCGATGAAAACAGGGTGATAGATGTCGAGGGTTTTAAATCACGAGCGATCAATATCTGGAGCAGGATCTCTTTTGCACAACAGAGTTTGTTAGATAAAGTAGGAACAATCCGAGAGGATTGTATGTTAATGCATCGGGTTTCCGAGAACCTGGTTGACAGAGAAAGAGATGTAGGAGCAGCTCGGGTCGCCTTCTAGGAGGCGGTGATAGCCACGAATGACAGAGCTTCAACAGGTTCTCCCAGACTCGCCCTCCCAGAACAAACTAGAGGTAACATTTTGTTGAAGGATTGGGAGCATAACATTTCCCTGGGCAAGGAACAGGCCCAAAAAGTGACCAATTCATTAGAAGAAGTGAGTTGTTGGGCATGGATACTGGAGGCGAAGCCGAAACATTAATGCAAATGAATGTAGAACAAATCTCTCTTGATCTGAAAGAGGAGGAGAAATATTTGGCCGATATCTCTCATATGGACAGGGTGGACATGGTTCGAGTTGATAAGCATTTGATCCAGTCCAGCATGCAATTAAGTGCCCTCGACATCGTCGATGCACAAATGGAGGACAAGCTAAAACAGTTAGTCCGAGAATGTTATTTCGTTGAGGCCAGCTGTCAAGCGGAACCTTCGCATCTCGTATCTCAGTTTGTGGACAGATGTATAGCCTACACCGAATCCGCGCGAAGATGAGCACCTGGCACCAAATAACGATAGAGAAAGAGAAAGGGAAAATTTGCACTTCTCTCAGTTGTAACTGAATGAGTGTAACCGTAGACATTCTAACTGATCTGTAAAGATGTATAAATATCTCATAGAACGAGTTAATAAAGGCTGGACCTTTTTGGTATTGACTGTAATAGTGTTTTTGAATTCGAGAAGTAAATATAAGCAAATCTGGAGATTCTCGATTCCGTCCAGACTGTGTTACAAGTTTGTTTCTTCACATTTCATGTTTCACTTCATTCTATGATTCATAATTGATGTGCTTTGTTGTAATTTAGTACGATCACTACTATAACAAAAGGATTTGTGTTTTCTATAAGTATTTATTGTCTTTCCTCTGCACCAGCTATCAGCACGTGTAAGACCAATCTGTACTTCCAGAATTCTATATATATTCTGTGCTATGTCAGGTATTTCCTTACTAATTTCTTCTTCTGTTTATATGTGAGTTTTCTCTCTGACAGGAACCTTGCATTGTATGCAGCTAAATGTTTTTCTCTCACCTCACACCTTTATATAAATTATAACACAGTTATGGGAAAGAGCCTTCAGTTTGAATTTCCATTTTATTCCAAAAACGTAAAATTCTATTTATTTAGACCAAATCAAGACAGCATTTAAAACCTCCCCCTAAATCCTTTCCTAATCTTACTGTTCCTCCATGACTGTCCCCGCCACGACACAGCCTAATATCGAACACGGACTATCGAACCAAACGCATATCGCCTTAAATCTTTTTGACATAATCCTTAAAACTGCTAACAACCGGGACGAACTTGAACGTTCATGGGCAGCCATTGAACAAGATATAACAAATCAGGAACAGTTGGAAGCTAGACGACGAGAACGTAGAAATCTTCCCTAATTTCCTATACCGAAGGTTGACGTTACTCTCTCACCCATATTTCACCTACTTTCACATGCCTTGACACTGTACTTTTAAGCCTTAGTACAGACTCAGGAACAACATCTTTCTGGCGCCGTTGCCGGGGAAAGAAGTTACGAAATATTTTCCCTGGGAAAACGACATTTATTTCATTGAAAGTGTTACTCCTTGATAGTGAACATAGAGTACGCACAATTTTAAGGATTTTCAATCTTTCACTTGGAGACTCCACGAAAAAAATAAGCTGGCATTCATTAGAAGGAATACCAGACATAACTCGGATGGTAAGCTAATTACGCCTATTAATAATTCCAATTTTTTTTTAAAGACTAAGTGCCATTCAGAACCTTCTACTTCATGCAGTCCTTTGTTTGGTACCCTAAGTCCGATGACAAACTGCTCTGAAGTTAGGAGTGAGACTCATCAGACTTCCCCATCCATACATAAGGGAAAATATCCTTTAGAAAGTCCGTCGAATTTTGACCTACCATCTTTTCTTCGAAAGAACTTCAGGGTCTCGCCTGAGCGTGTTACACATTCATTTTCCATACCCGAATCAATGGCAGCCGCCATAGGAGGAGGTGGTGGAGGTGCCCCTGGAGGAGGAGGCGGAGGTCAAGGGAAAGTCCCTCCTCCCAGAGTATTTGCAAAGGTAGCAGTGAGATACGCCCCCCTAGTTTTTCCCGTCCCCCTCCATGATTTGCCTGAAAACTACATTAAAAATCTTCCTAATTTCACTGGGGAGGGAGATCTAACCGCAGCCGAGCATATAAATTTCTTTGACCAATTCGCAGACGTCTATGGTATCGAGTACGAGGATGTCTATTTAAGACTCCTTGTCCAGACCTTTGAAGGACAGGTCCAAACTTGGTTTCGGAGCCTACCTGCAGCTTCTATCCTGACATATGACGCTTTGGAAGATACTTTCCTCAGACCATGGGTAGAGCGAAAAGATCACTTATATTATCTGACCGAGTTTGGGTCCCTAAAGAAAAATAACTCAGAAACGGTTATGGAATTTATTCTAAGATTCAACAAACTGTATAATAAGATTCCCGTCGCAGTTAAACCCTCTGAACCCTCAACCAAAGTAAGCTTCGCAGGAGATTTTGAGCCGGATTTTGCACTACTTTTGCGAGAAAGAAGAGGAGCCACCCTAAATAGAATGCAAGACGATGTTGTCAAAATTGAATCTAATATGATGGCTTCGGGAAAATTAAAAGCTAAAGTCGAAACAATCAACCGCGATAATAGGCGCTATAGGGAACGAGCGGGTCCTTCGGGCTCGAATCGATACACTGATGACAGAGTAGATGATATGGCCCGAGTGATTAAAGAACTGTCCAACAAAATTTCTAGGATGGAGTTGGAGCAGGTTAAGGCTGATTCTTCAAATAAAAAGGACTTCAGGAGAAACCCAAATCCCCAAAATCAACATAAACAAATAAAGAACAAAGATCAAAAAATACAAGCTCCACTAAAGAACGAAAATTTGTATAGGAGTAAATGACTTCCAAGATTTTGGAGATTCGGAAGATGAAGTTGTGAATTTCGATGATGACTGTTCGCAGCCGTATCTCACTCGCGAAGATTATGAAAAATCTTTGAACACCTCACCACCGTCCAATGAGGATGAAGAAGGTAATCACACTGATCCCTATGTATCTCAACCAGAAACATAGATGATAATGGCCGAATTTCAACCAAAGTATAATCTAAGATCCAAGAGTAAGCCTACCTCAACTAATCAACCTAAGAAAATCCTTCAAAAGGGTCAAGCTTATGAACCTCCTTCGGAAGAGACCTTGTTACCCAACAACAAAACCAAGGTAGCTAACACCCAAGAGTCCGAGGTGAAAAGAGTTGAAACTCAAACACAAGAAACTGAACCAGTAGATAATGTTACATCTTCAATTAGGATCACGAGTGATAAAGCGATCCAAACAAGTAAGCCAGAAAGAAAAAATTTGGAAGTCTCAACCAAAGAAACGAACAAGGTAAATACATCTTTCAGTCTTGAAAATGAGTTAAACAAGATTAAAATATCGATTCCTTTGGTAGAATTAGCAAAAAATCCCGCTTATCGGAAGCAAATTGCCAAAGCGATGGGTGTCTGCGAGCTAGAGAGTCAGTCTGATGTTATCAACCTGGAAGATGACAGACCTAATATCACCTTTGGTCCTCATTTTGAAGGGTCCAAAGACAACATCGCTCCTTTTTATATCACCTTGAATATACATGATCAGTTGTTGCATAATTGTATGTTAGACTCTGGGGCATCTCATAATGTTATGCTCAAAATTATAATGGAGAAGCTGGGTCTCCAAATCACGAGACCTTATGGAAATCTGTATTATTTCGATTCAAGGAAGGTTAAATGCATGGGGATGATAAAGGATCTGGTAGTTACCCTAGCGCAGGTCCCTGTTAAAAGTATCCTGATGGATGTGGTCATCGTCGATATCCCCCCTAAGTACGGTATGTTGTTGTCTAGGTCATGGGGGGCCAAGTTGGGAGGTTCCCTTCAGTTATACATGTCTTACGCCACAATCCCTGTGTTCGAGGGTCAATTCACTCGTTTATACAGAGAGACAAGATTAGCATACACGGTCAGTGATCCCCAAAACCCACACAACTTCCCCATTTACATCGCAGACCAAGATCTGGGAAACTGCATTTTTTCCTTTGATGATGGATTGGATGGAGGTCCAGAGGAGTTCGATATGAATTAATAAGAGTTAAGCCCCTTGACAGAAGAACTGTGCACTAATGGTACATGGAAAATGTATTTCGATGGCGCTTCATCTTCTGAAGGAGCCGGTGTTGGGGTACTTTTGGTAGCGCCTGAAGGTAAGTTCATTGTTCCTTTCTCCTATCATTTGCAGTGGGACATAGATTACACCAATAACGTATGTGAGTATGAGGCATTGATCTTAGGATTAGAGGCTGCGAAGAAGTTGAATATAAAAAACTTGGAGGTATACGGTGACGCGGAATTGATAGTAAGACAAATAAACCGACAATACCTAGCCAAGCATCCAAGATTAAGAACATACAAAAATTGTGCTTGGGATTTGATGGAAAACTTTTTCTCATCTGTAAAGGTCCATTTTATCCCTTGCGCAGAAAATCTACATGCCGACACATTGGCCAAGGTAGCTTCAACCTTTTCTCCCCCCACAACCGTCAAACTGAAATATCACATTGAAATCAGATACAAACCCTCTATACCAGACAATATCCGACACTGGCAGGTTTTTGAAGATGACGAACAAATCAAGAAATTTCTTACAGCAGTGGGCGAGTTCTCTGAAACTCATCCATACCAAGAGAATCAAATGAATCGATGTGGATTATGCAAGAAGGTGAAGATCCTAAAACCTTTCGAGAAAAAAATAGCGGATCATTGTATGTTGGTCCTTAAAAACAATCAAATTTCGAAAGGCTTAATTCCTTTAGAAAGACTTTTCGATCAGAAGGACGTACCTGTGAAATCCACTTTGCATCCCCAACCAGAAGAAGTGGAGGACTGCGATATAGGAACTGAGAAAGAAACCATGATAGTAAAGATGTCTAATTCCTCCCTCCCAAGGTAAAATTCCAGTACAGAGACCTACTCAGACAGTACAAAGATGTTTTCGCCTGGTCCTATGAGGAGCTTAGAACGTATGACACTTCCATAATTGAGCACAAGATACCTTTGAAGCCCGGGGTCAAGCCGTTTAGGAAAAATCTTAGGCAAATTAACCCCATTTTGTTGCCCGTGATTGAAAAGGAAGTTAAGAAGCTTTTAGATGCGAAAATAAATGTACCTCTGAGGTACTCAGAATGGGTGGCAAATTTGGTACCAGTCAGGAAAAAGAACGGAGAAATCAGAATGTGTGTAGATTTCCGAAACTTGAATAAGTCTTCCCTTAAGGATAATTATCCGCTCCCCAAAATGGACCACGTCCTGGAAAGGGTAGTCGGAGAAAATCGAATGTCTATGATATATGGGTTCTCTGGATATAACCAAATAGCCATGAACGAGCAAGACAGATAAAAAACTGCTTTCACCACTCCATGGGGTACATTCATGTATGATAAAATGCCATTTGGTTTGATGAATGCAAGAGCTACATTCCAACGTGCTATGGACATTGCTTTCATAGGAGAAAGAGACAAGTTCGTAGTCATCTACCTTGACGATTTGACGGTTTTCTCTAAAACCGATGAACAACATTTGAGCCATCTAAAACAGACTTTCGAAAAATGTCGCAGGTATGGTCTGTCTTTGAACCCGAAGAAATCACATTTCGCCATGCGGGAAGGTAAGATTCTAGGGCATATCGTATCTAAGGATGGGATCAGGATTGATCCTAAGAGGATTGAAGCAATAGAAACTATAAACATTCCCAAAAACGTAAAAGAAATTCAATCTTTCTTAGGTACAATAAAAATTTTACGAAGGTTTATCCCCAATTTTGCTGAAATTGTCAAATTGATCACAGGAATGTTGAAGAAAGATAGCAGGGTACATTGGATGACCGAGGCTAAAGCATCCTTCGCGCATATTAAAAAAGTCATCAGTGAGGCACCTGTGTTAGCAAGCCTGGATTACTTGAAATATTTCCTCATCTTCTCATTTTCTTCTGAACATACCATCGTCGCGGTGCTCCTGCAAAAGGATGACGAAGGCTTCGAACGATCGATCACATTTTTTAGCAAGAGCCTCAGAGACGCCGAACTAAAGTACGATATAATAGAAAAACAGGCGTACGCAATGGTGAAAGCGCTAAAAGCATTCAGAACCTATGTACTACATTCAAAAATTATCGCATACGTGCCAACCAGTGCTATGAAAGATATATTGGTACAGCCAGATAGTGATGGAAAACGAGGGCGTTGGATCCCTAAAATACAAGAATTCGATATGGAAGTCAAGCCGACTAAATTGATAAAGGGGCAGGGTTTGGCCAAACTCTTGGCCGAGTCGAATCTTAGAGATCTTGATATTAATTGCCTCCAAGAAGAAGAAGGAGACACATACCTGCCAGAGCCAGATGACCAGACAGGTCCAAGCAAGGTTGAAGCAAAGTTCATATCGTCAGGCTGGTATAAAGACATAGTGTTATACTTGTTACACCTGAAATGTCCAGATGGACTATCACCAGCCAAATTCAGAACTTTAAAACTCCATGCTGTGAAATATTGCATCGCCGAAAATCAGCTGTACTGGAAGGATCCACTTGGGTTCTTACTAGTCTGTTTGGTTGAGTCGGAAACTCCACGGGTCATAGACGAATTTCATGAAGGAGTCTGTGGAGGACACCATGCATGGAGAGCCACAACTTACAAGATCTTGCGGGCCGGATATTATTGGCCGAAACTATTTTCGGACGTCAATGCCAAAGTGCGTGCCTGCAACCCGTGTCAAATATTCGCTGGTAAACAGAAACTCCCTGCACTACCACTCGTTCCGGTCAAAACTGAAGCCCCATTTCAACAATGGGGACTAGATTTCATAGGGGAAATTAATCCCCATTCCAGCGCTCAACATAAGTGGATCTTAACAGCCACATATTATTTTACAAAGTGGGTGGAAGTCATTCCATCCAAAAGGGAAACAGACTCGGTGGTGATCGACTTCTTGGAAGATAATATCCTGTCAAGATTCGGGTGTCCCTGAAAGATTGTTACCGACAATGCCCAGGCTTTCAAGTCCATGGATATGATCAGTTTCTATCAGAAGTACAATATTGTTCTCGTCCATTCCACTGCTTATTACCCCCAGGGAAATGGGCTAGCCGAATCATCCAACAAGAGCCTGGTAAACATAATCAAGAAAATACTGGATGAAAATAAAAGGTCCTGGCATGTGCACTTGAAGTACGCATTGTGGGCAAACCGCATCAACACCAAAAGGTCTATCGACATTTCGTCGTTTCAAATGGTCTATGGCACAGATGTTGTTCTACCCATAAACCTAGCATTACCAGTGATGAAGTTATGGCAGGATCAAAACGAAGAACCAAATCATGTAACCAGGAGAATTAACTAGCTGATCGAGGTTCAACAACATAGAGTGGAGGTTG
>JZKD02S1725831.1:523498-539362 GCA_000966675.3 Picea glauca
TCCTGCTAAACGAAAGAACGTTTAGAGCGATCTTAACTTTCCTAGGTTTTTCAACAGTTTCGGAAGAATCAAAGCTTGCTTGAACAGGATGCCCCTTAAAAATCTATTATTTTCCTCTGTCTCCCTAAGGACGAAGGTGTTGTGAAGGTCAAAGGAAGATTGATACCAAGTAATCAAAATAAGTTGACAGACCTCTGATACAAAATATTACACAGATATCATCCCTGATATAAACTGATTGCTCCCATCTTCGTGTTTTAAAAGAAAATTATAAGACAGGTGGTGAAAGGAAATTCAGAAATGATTGCCCACACCTAGTCCAGGAAGACGATGAAAGGAAATTCGGAAACGATTGCCCTCGTCTTAGTGTTTAAACACATAAATATTTTTCGAAGTGGTGAAAAGAAATTCAGTGAAAAAGGATCAGACAACTTCATCGGGGTACTGAACAGGCTCGCTGGAAGTGAAGCAATGTCTGAGAGATATGTAAGGTTGTTACACATGAATATCACTCTACTCTGGTAACCAATGTTTTCTAAAAACCTGATCAACACCCCAAATTCAGACGGGACTTCCCGATTTAAAAATATATAATCTCATTCTTTTGATACAAGCTGAGAATCTCAAGACCTGTTGAATCTCCTAGGGTCGTTTCGACTGTCTTAAAACATACCCAAAGTTAGTAGTGAGAAAGGGAGATTTGTGAAAGGGACTACAAATGTGTTTAGAAAGAGGATATGATTTTGAAAAAACCTCCCAAGGTAAAGAGCGGAGTCTTTCCCCCCATTCGATCCTTTTCCTTGGAATCTTTCTGCCTGTTTTAGCTTATGACTCCATTTACCCAATATTGGCACGTGGTCTACTGTTCTTCCCACCTCACAGGAAGGCGGGATCCCTAGTTGGAGCCTATGTTGGAGCCGCCCTTGTTTTTATCTTTTAATCTTCACATTTTTAAATTTTTGAGACTTGCTAAAGATGGCGTTTTTTGTTTTACTTCGGGATCTCGCAGGTCGAAAAATATAACTCATAAATTTAAACGTCCGGAGTCACGAAACGGCGAAGTCTTTTTAAATTTTCACTCAAGACAGTAACCAAGGTAAGACCTTTTAACCCAGTGATTAGACATCGTCGGGGTTTCGCACCTCGGTGTTCGCTAAATTCGATTTTTTATTTTTATAGCTCCGAGAGCCGAGAACACGAGGTTTTGTCGGGCTAACCCTGGTCAAGGTCTATAGGCACTAAAAAGATAACTTTAGTTAGATCCGTTCCCGACGTCTCGCCACTCGGGACTATCCTTTATAAAGTTACGACGTCTAAAATCCTGACTCACGAAGTCGTGAGGTAATTATAACGTGATTAATTAATCGCCTAATCCAAGATTTTTCTACCCTAAATTGAATCTTAATTATCGTCATCTCGCAGTTTCGTGACTTGGCGCACTAATCTCCCAGAAACTTGTCTTCGAAATTCTGAGTCACGATATGGCGAATAAAATGATTATGAAATTAATGATACTCCTCATCGCGATTACTGTTAATTAAACCAAAATCGGCCCTCGCAGTCTCGCGAGTTGAAGATTTAAAATGTTAAAAGCAAATTCACGATGCAACGAACAACGAGAAATTTATTAACGTTGCTAAGTTTTGAGGATTTAAAATAATGCGAGAAATGTCCCGCGTATCGAGGTTTTCACATTTCTCGAGGTAGCTACTTCCTCTCCATACCCCGACTGCTTTTCAAACTGCCAAACATTGATGACATTAATGAAGAATTAGGGTGAATCCACGAATAAATAAGATCGGATTTTACGCAATAAATTTGTTTCTAATTGCGATTTGACAGACTTATTTCGAAGAGTACAGAATTTTCAAATATATACAGGATTTTCATTTTATTATATGAAAACATTTTTCATAAGCACGCAGAGCTCGTCATTTTCCGAGTAAACTAATTGCTGCATGTATACGCAGGTCTATCGCAGAAGGGTGAAAACACAAGCTTCCGCCATGGCTCCACGGAAAGCAGCAAAGGTAAATATCGAGGTTGCAAGGAAAGGCTCGGATAATGTCTCTGATACTTCACCTCGGAGTGTTGATTCAGTCCCTAGCTGGTCTTTTGTATCAAATATTCTGCAATTTGAGTTGGTGAATTATTCAGACTCCGACGACAATGAAAAGGATGATTTGAACACTAAATACAAGATTGTTGTTCAATCAGGAATGCATGAGGTAGCAACCAGACCACAGTTGCTTCCCTATTATGATATGATCCGATGGGTGTTGGATCATATAGACTTACCCACCAGAACTATCATGAACAACCAGCGGGTCGCAGTCGGGACTTTTAGACTAGACCACATCCAAACCATGTACAAGCTACCTTCAATGTCTGAATACACATATGGTGTCACGTTCCTGGAGGAATTCAAAGAGAAAGAGTGTAAACATTATGACAAAACCATGCCAGGTTTGATCAAATATTGGGTTTCGCGCTCCGCGAAATTCAGAGAAAATGACCAGGGTGTTTATTCTATCTCTTCTTTGGAGCCACAGTATAAGTATGTGGCAATGATGACTTGCCGGCTATTCGAGAGAGAAGACAAAACACATTTCTACATCGCGTGGGTGCCTCTCATGTTTCGAGTTGCAGAAGGTTGCTCGTTTAATTGGGCAAAGATACTCTTAGATAGTCTGGCCAACAGGGTCAGAGAGTATCGGGAGCATAAGGAAAGTGGGCAACCATCCTCGTTTTTCATGCTTTCATATCTCATGGACGCGGTATGCTCCATGACACCATTCCCCCTGATGAGTTGGTCTTGGAATCCAGTCCAAGAAAAGCCCGTGCATGAGTATCACGACAAACTGTGGGAGAATAAAGCGGACAAATTCATTTACGAAATTTTCAACTGGGTGATGGTGCCCGTGCACATCACCATTTTTGGTCACTCGCCACCTCGTATCTCAGACAACATTGCTGCAAATCTGAGTGGTATAGCGGACCGGTACGTAGAAGCAGAGTTTTCCTATTTTAGAGTATTCAGAGATGTTGTTCCCTCGCTTGCGCTACCACTGTTCATCCCCGACAAGTTGGCTTGTCGCGATATCTCCCGACAAACAGTGATTGGTGGGGTGAGTAAAGAGCTCAAAGCATCTTCGAAGAAGGTATGGCCGTTTTTCCCTGTTCGGATAAATTCTTATTCCTTATTGGATTTCGGGCATGCTAAATCCGAGGCTGCAGCCCTGGAAGACCTGAGTTTGGTCTCCATTGAATATAAAAAACATGATCCTCAGAAAATTGTAAGAAATCATTTAGCAAATTGTGGGCTGAAGAAGTTTGAACACGAATTTTCACCCTCGGATGACATTTTCTGAGGGGCGGGATCTTATGGGGAAGTGCTAATTCGGATCCGATCTTTAGCACCCGAAGACATGGCATCTGTATTAAAATTCCAAGAACATAGACGAAGAAGCCTTCCTGTTGTGTTGGGAGGTTTGGGTATTTCCGAGGCGAAACAGAAGGATGCTGAAGGTTCTGAGGACCAAATTCCTAACCTCGAAAAACACCAGGAAGGGGAGCAAGTGAAGAATCTCGAAGCAGAAGAGGAGACTACACACCCACCCAGGGAATAGAGTTCAGAGGCGGAAGTAAAAAATCCAGGCCCACCAGGCGAACAAAAGCTGGAGACTGAAACAGAGGCTCTAGGTATGCCAAAAGAGCAGAACCCTGTCAATACTCCAAAGGAGTCGGAAAAACAAATAGGAAAGCCCATCACCTCATTCACACCCTTGCAGTCGGCACAGGGAAATGTCAGCGAAGGATGGATATTTGATGAAGAACTGAGGCCTATCAGAGCAGAAGAACTTCCTCCAAATGAGTTCTTCTTTGAAAAAAAGAGAAAAGCAGTGGTGAAAAGGGAGTTCTACCAGGACGAAGGTTCAACTGCTAAAAAATTCAAAGTCATGACCGATGGAAAAAACAAAAAGAATGAGGAATTCACCACGAAGATCGCAGGAACTCTAGGAGCATATGCATCGACGAATCAATTCTCGGTCGGGATGTTGAAAAATCATCTCAAAAGAAAGAATCGCCTGATCAAGACTCTCGAAGCCAGAGTAGCTTCGGCCATAGAAAGTGCTAAAGGTTAGGTGAGTGGGGAAATAGAAATGGCCTGACTAGCTGATAAAAAGGAAATAGAAGTGCTCAAAGCCAAGTTGGAACAAGCGCATCTAGTGATCCGAGATGGTCAGATACAGGCGGGTCAACAGAGAACTATAATCGCAGAGTTGCAGGCTCAAGTATAGTTCACTGAAAACAGGGTGATAGATGTCGAGGGTTTTAAATATCTAGCGATCAATATCCGGAGCAGGATCTCTTCTGCACAACAGAGTTTGCTAGATAAAGTAGGAACAATCTGAGAGGATTGTCTATTGATGCATCGGGTTTCCGAGAACCTGGCTGACAGAGAAAGAGATGCAGGAGAAACTCGGGTCACCTTCCAGGATGCGGTGATAGCCACAAATGATAGAGCTTCAGTAGGTTCTCCCGGACTCGCCCTCCCAGAACAAAGTAGAGGTAACATTTTATTGAAGGATTGGGAGCATAACATTGCCTTGGGCAAGGAACAGGCCCAAAAAGTGACCAATTCATTAGAAGAAGTCTTCAATTCTATAGAGGGAAAGTTGTTGGGAATGGATACTGGAGGCGATGTCGAAACATTAATGCAAATGAATGTAGAACAAATCTCGCTTGATCTGAAAGAGAAGGAGGAGAAAGATTTGGCCGATATCTCTCAGATGGACAGGGTGGACATGGTTCGAGTTGATAAGCATTTGATCCAGTCCAGCGTGCAATTAAGTGCCCTCGACATCGTCGATGCACAAATGGAGGACAAGATGAAACAGTTAGTCCGAGAATGTTATTTCGCCGAGGCCAGCTATCAAGCGAAACCTTCGCAGCTCATATCTCAGTTTGTGGATAGATGTATAGCCTACACCGAATCCGCGCGAAGACGAGCACCTGGCACCAAATAACGATAGAGCAAGAGAAAGGGAAAATTTGCGCTTCTCTCATTTGTAACTGAATGAGTGTAACCGTAGACATTCTAACTGATCTGTAAAGATGTATAAATATCTCATAGAATGAGTTAATAAAGGCTGGACCTTTTTGGTATTGATTGTAATAGAGTTTTTTCGTTCGAGAAGTAAATATAAGCAAATCTGGAGATTCTCGATTCCGTCCATACTGTGTTATAAGTTTGTTTCTTCATATTTCATGTTTCACTTCATTCTATGATTCATAATTGATGTTCTTTGTTGTAATTTAGTACGACCACTACTATAACAAAATGATTTCTGTTTTCTGTAAGTATTTATTGTCTTTCCTCTGCACCAGCTATCAGCGGGTGTAAGACCAATCTGTACTTCCAGAATTCTATATATATTCAGTGCTATGTCAGTTATTTCCTTACTAATTTCTTCTTCTGTTTATATGTGAGTTTTCTCTCTGACAGGAACCTTGCGTTATATGAAGCTAAATGTTTTTCTCTCACCTCACACCTTTATATAAATTATAACACAGTTACGGGAAAGAGCCTTCAGTTTGCATTTCCATTTTATTCCAAAAACGTAAAATTCTCTTTATTTAGACCAAAT
Organism: Picea glauca; assembly: GCA_000966675.3. Taxonomy (NCBI): domain Eukaryota; kingdom Viridiplantae; phylum Streptophyta; class Pinopsida; order Pinales; family Pinaceae; genus Picea; species Picea glauca. Next base: position 529,150 of record JZKD02S1725831.1, read on the forward strand.
CAAGACAGCGTTTAAAACCTCCCCCTAAATCCTTTCCTAATCTTACTATTCCTCCATGACTGGCCCCGCCGCGACACAGCCTAATATCGAACCCGGACTATCGAACCAAATGCATATCGCCTTAAATCTTTTTGACATAATCCTTAAAACTGCTAACAACTGGGACGAACTTGAACGTTCATGGGCAGCCATTGAACAAGATATAACAAATCAGGAACAGTTGGAAGCTAGACGACGAGAACGTAGAAATCTTCCCTAGTTTCCTATACCGAAGGTTGACGTTACTCTCTCACCCATATTTCACCTACTTTTAGATGCCTTGACACTGTACTTTTAAGCCTTAGTACAGACTCAGGAACAACAGGAGCAGTGTCAGGTAATAGCTCAATTACGGTGTGTAAGGTGGGAATTTTGCACTCGATGGGAAGAGTGGCCTCAACCCCATGGACTAGATGAAATGGTGTGAAACTAGTGGTCGTTTTGACAGCCATATGGTAAGCCCATAGTGCAGAAAATAACATATGATGCCAATTGGTCTTATGTTTATTAACCATGCAATGTAACATGGTCTTGAGGACCTTGTTAATTGCTTCATCCTGTCCATTAGACCGAGGGTAATATGGTGAGGAAAACTCGTGGGAGAATCCCAACCGAGATGAGAGTTTGACGAAAATCTCATTCTCGAAGTGTTTCCTGTGATCAAAAACTAGTTGGAGTGGTACTCCAAAGTGAGATATGACGTGATTAAAGAAAAAACACGTTGTAGTGTCAGCAGTATTGTTGAAGGTGGGCATAGCTTCCACCCATTTTGTGAAGTAATCGACTGCAACAACAATGTATTTGTGTCCATTGTTGGATGGGGGATTACAAGTCATGAAGTCGATGCCCCATTTACAAAAGGGACCGGCAGTAATGACTGGGTGAAGAAGAGCAGGTGGTGCTCGTGCTTTGTTGACGTAAAGATGACATTTCTCGCATTGCTTCATGGCATGAATGTAATCGTGAAACAATGTAGGCCAAAAATAACCTACTTGGATGATTTTATGAGTAGTGGACATTCCCGAAAGATGGCCCCCACATGCACCGCTATGGCAGTCGTTCAAGACTCTATCGGCCTCGTCAATAGTCAAGCATCGATGAAGTATGGTGTCAACCCCTCGCTGATATAATATGTCTTCGATGAGGATATAGTGAGGCGCTTTGTGGCGAATACGACGATGATCATCTCGTGAGAGGTGGTTACCAAAATTTTGGGTTCGGAGGTAGACGAGGAGGTCGTCGTACCAAGGATCATCCGAAGTGATGTAAAAGAGATGTTCGTCGGGGAAGTCAGTATTGACGGGGGCACTGGTAGTGTCAGAGGGGAAAGCCATGACAATTTCAGCGAGGATGAGATCTTTCTTACTCTTGGGTGTTGAGAATTCAAGATCGTACTTCTGAAGGATAACGATCCATTGGGCAAATTTGTCGACGGCTGAGCAAGTATTGCATAGGGTTGGAATCTCTATGACCTTAGTCGTGCGAAACAAAATGTAATGACGCAGTTTTTGAACTGCGAGGATGACTGCAAGGGCTAGTTTCTCTTCATGTTTATACTTCAAGGCTAGACCTAAGAGGTTTTTACTAACGTAGTAAATGACATGCTCATGATCGTCATCGCCAATTTGAACGAGAACTCCTACTATTGAGACAGTTGATGTTGATATGTAGAGGATATAATCGCGATTATAGTCGGGTGAACTAATTAAAGGGGCATTATAAAGTGTTGTTTTAAGATCGACAAATTCATTTTGGGCATGTTCATCCCAGTGAAATGGGATGTCGTGGCATAGTAAGCGAAGGAAACCATGTGCGCGAGTGGCGTAGTTAGGGACAAATCGTCGTAGAAAGTTAGCTTTTCCTTGTAGTCTCTGGAGTTGATGTAAATTCCGGGGAGGTGGAATTTATGTGATGGCTTGGACTTTGAGGGGGTCCACAGTAATACCTCTTTGGGAAACGATGAATCTAAGGAGGCGCCCCACAGTGACGTAGAACACGCACTTGAAGGGGTTCAAGCAGATGTTGTACTGATGACACATTGGAAGATGATCCATAAATCATCAAGATGTTGGGTGTGTGTCTTGGATCAAGCTGTGAGGTCATCCAAGTATGTGAGGATGATATGAGCCAGATCATGAAAAATGTATGTCATAGCCCGTTGGAAAGTTGTGCCAGTATTCTTTAATCCAAAAGGCATGACACGATATGCAAAAGTACCCCAAGGGGTAGTGAATGTGGTTTTGTATTGATCGGCTGGGTGAATTTGGATTTGATTATAACCAGAGAAACCATCCATGAAGGATAGAGCCTCGTGGCCTGCGCAGTCATCGATGATTTGATCGATGAAAGGCGTTGGAAAGTTGTCTTTGGGACATGCGTGATTGAGATCGCGAAAGTCCGTGTAGACGCAGATAGTGCCCTATTTTTTGTTAACGGGTATAGGGTTGGAAACCCATGATGTATAGGCGATGGGGTAGATGAACCCAACCGCGTGTAATTGGTCAATCTCAGCTTTGATGGCCGCTACTTTGGATGGGTGTAGTGGTTGCTTTTTTTGACGAACTGCTGTAATGTCAGGCCAGGTGTCGATGTGATGTTCAACGATAGAGGGATCAAGGCTAGGCATTTCTGTGTATGACCAGGCGAAAATATCTGGATATACTTGGAAGAGGGCTTTATAGGCGGTGATTTCTTGAGGAGTGCAAGAGGTGCCAATGGTGATCTCCTCGATGACTCCATTTTTTATGGAAATGTTGATTTTGATGGTCAGGGAAATGTTGGCCATGTTGCCTTCTTCAAACGCATCAGGGGAAGGAATGGGGTTATTGAACCAGTCAATATGCCCCGATGGGATAAAATCCTTGGTTTCGATCGCGTATATGGGGTGTTGGTTAGGAGGCGTGGAGACTTCCTATGGAAAGAAGAGTGCTCGATGGTGTAGCGCATCCCATGGGTGGTCAGGGGTGTTTAACTCTTTGAGTATGTCCTCGTCACAGTGGAATTGGTGGGAATACAAGGGGTCGTAAGGAGTGATATCGGTGACTGTCACTGTGTGGTTGTCCCCTGGTGATGAAGAAGCAGGGGGAACGACGTAATGAGATTGCGATGGTTCGCTCGACATAAACCAAATATCGAAGTATTGAGGAGTACCAATGGTAGTTGGATGTAAAAGTTTCATAGGGAAATGAATGGGAGAATTGGGGGGATTTGGGGGTGAATCATCAGATAAGTCATCCAAGAACCATGGAGGCGTCAGGAGTGCCTCGGGTTCAGGGGATATGATATGAATAATCTCTAGTGATGAGGTAAGGTCAACCATCGATTCTATAGGGGTTTGAATCATGGTCAATTGACATTGCCTGTATTCAATGATCATAGGACATTGGTATGTAAAATGATCTAAGGATTCACATAGAGAGCAAGGGCATCTCATACGTTCATTGACTGAAGTTGTGACATAATGGATGTCAGTGATTTTTGGTAGGGATGATGTAGTTGAATTGGGTTCATTCTAGAAACTTTGGCGTACTACGGCTAATTTATGTCGGAAGAATGGCAATGCTGGGCAATGGTGTGTATAATGGCCATATTCTAAACATATAGTGCAAGTGAATTTGGTTCGTATCCCTTTACTACTTGAGTGAGGGGTGGGGGTGGCAGTACTTTCTATGGTGATGAGCGTTGATGGTGTTTTACTGAGTGGAATCAGGTTCCGTAACTCGGGTAGAGATGGGCAGTTGTTGGTTTGGTGTCCATCTTTCTCACATAGTGCGCAAGGGGGTTGGACGTGCGGGGGAAGTGGAGCTGTGGGCTCCTTCTTCTTTCGCCTGCCCCCAGCTGTGGCAGGGAGGTTAGTGAGTGGGGGTGTAGAGGGTATGGTGGGAGTGAGTATGGGAATCTTCATTGGGATTCCTTCCATTTGGGGGGGAAGGGATGGTTGAGGGACCATATCTAGTGGATGTAAATACCAAACTGGAATTGCTAACACCATATTAGGGAGGGTAAGCGTTGCGGATACTTGGAAATCTTTTACGCCAGGTGGAGGGTAGAATAAGGGGATTTGAGTAATGGCTTGGGGAACTGTCTCCCAAACTGGGATATGGCCTTGGGGAGAGGTGAAATCATGGACTAGTGGGGCCGACGAGTTCGTAGGAGGCTCGTTTGGGGGGAACTCTGTGACTAGTGGGACGTTAGATATGATAGAAGCCTCCCTAGGAGGAAGGGTATCCTCTATGTTAGTTCTGTTGGATGACACGACACATACTTGATTGGAAGGATGAAGGAGCGGTGGTGCACCATGGTAAGTTCCTAACAATGATGGGTCTTTCAAAATTCCAGGACCGATTTATATGAGTGGGTATGCGTCATGACTCGTGTGGATGAGAGGAAGAATGTTGTCGATGTTGGCAGAAGGGTTAGGCTTGTAATGTGAGACTTGGTCAATGGTAATGATCTTCCCATTATGTGGGAACATCATCGTTCTAAAGACGGAAGAGGCAATGGCCTTCATAGCGTACATGTAGCTACGACTGAACAGGATATTATAATCGAGTGGGGCATCAATAACTTCAATGTCGATGAGAATGTTCTTGCCCCTAAGTTCTATGGGGACATTTTGGAAGATCCCTTCAGGAGACGATGGTCATCCGTCATAAGCTCGTAAGGTAATGGAAGATGGTATGAGTTTGGGGGAACCAAGTTTCTACCATAAAAATTTGGACATAATGCATGTGGATGCACCTTCATCGATGATGCACCGATGAACTGTGATGTTCCAAATTTTTACTGGGATTTGAAAAGCGATCAGAGCGAGAATGAAAGGTTCTCAGTTGTTGATATCAAAAGTGATGAGTTGGGTGTCTGTGGGGTCGACTGCCCCCAAGGTGGAAATTAATGATTTTCACTAAGTGGGACAAGTTTCAAGAACTTATAAGACTGACATGGCAGCCGGGGATTGTGCTAAGTCATCAACCAAACTATAATTATGAGCCTCCCTAGCTTGGGGGTTGTGGACATTCTTGCGCAATGGGATGCAAGGGATGCGAAGAGGTGTTTCGGTGTTAGGGCGAGGAATTACCAACGGGGGTCTCGTCGGTGTTGGGATTGTTTCTAGGGGAATGGGAGGAGACTTAGCGGGTGCATGATATTGACGACTATGTGTTTGTAGAAGGATTTCTTCCTCACTGGTGAGGAGGATGGTACAATCTGCGAGATTGTTTGGATTGAGATAATGTCCCGACTGTGGTGGGGTATGCTGTGTATCCTGTTGGGTGTTTATCACACCCTGGTGTGGAATGGGATTTTGCAACATGGCTAGGGGGGGTTGTTGCACGTAATGTTGTGGGGTCTCCTGCGGGGCAGGCAATGCTGGCGGATGTGGTAGACTACATGAGTCTTTCAGCCGTTTAAAATAAACGATTTGGGAGCAATGATGAGTATAATGACCAAAATCACTGCAAAGGGCACAAGGGAAGGTGGTTTTAATAGTATTGTTATTCCTCCCTTGACGCCTATTGTTGTTGCCCCCCTGGGGGTTTTGATTCCCTTGGTTCTGGTTGCCCCTAATAGGTTGATTTTGTTGAGGTTGACTCTCGCCTTGATTTGGTTTGTTATTGTTCTTGTTTCTTCCTTTCTTTTTGGCATTATTCAATGGGTGGGTCGGATTTTCTGTATTCAGATATTCGAAATTTTGATATTGTTGAACGAGAGAGGGTTGAACAAAATTCACCCCAGCGTGAGGGTGTGCGGGTGCCATGGGCTGTGGAGGACCAGGAAATGGAAAGTACAGATTTTGTGGGAGTTGTGATCCGTAAGGTACATAGGAAGGCATGGTTCTTTCGCTAGTACTTAAAGTATAAGCTGAGGTAGAGGGGTTACCAAAACTTGTTTGGATAGGTGGGTGTATTGGGGGTGTCGGCGGTGGCCCACTGATGAGCAGAGGAATAGCAACAGGGTATGGTTGTTGATAAGGGGGTGGGGGGTAATAAGAGTTTCCCCCATACGTCGACGGATATTGATGTGTGCCATACATTGGTGGTGGTTGGGGTTGAGGACTGTGGTGTGTAGTATTACCAATAAATCCGTCTTCTGAGTGAGACATCCCGGGTTTGTCTTGACCGAATGGCATGGGTTTGGGGAGATCAAGAAGTACCATGTATAAGTACCTTGATTTTGAATAGATGAGGTCGTATTGTTGAGCCTTATTGATGGCTTCTTCTTCAGATTGAGGGAAGGTGGAAGCTACACCTTTACCGAGGAGAGAGACAAGTGATCTGATAAATCAGTCAAGACACTATTGTTTGGTGGTTTCATCTTTGCACAAACTACGTCATCTACGCCACTCGTGAAAGTGATCAGCAATATGTGTGGCTGAGGTTTGTTTAAAATTAGAGAGTAGTTCAAGACCATTGTCATGGTGGATTGGTAATTGGAAGAAGTTCAAAAATGTTTTGGCCAAGGACTCGAAAGTCGCATGGGACCCTGATTTTTTATCTACATACCATTTGGATGATGGGCCAGTGAGTGTGCATTGAAATAATCGTAGTCTGATGGAATCATCCATAATGTTGTTGGAAGAGCACCATATGTGGAAAGTCATGACATGGTTGGCAGGGTCATCTCCTACCTTTCCTTCAAATTTGGGGATGTCTGAAGGTAGTTTTGTAGGCATTGCAGGCCATGTGGGGTCATGCAATATAGGATCATTAGTGAGTTTGCTTAGATATGGTATGTTAAGAGAGGCCAAATATGGCATCTATAGTGGGGGTGGAGGATTAGCTCCAGCCATGGTGTGAGTGTGTTGTGAACCTGACCCTTGAGGGGGCCTAAGTGGGTTGGTACTTCCCCCTTGAGAGGTAGTTGGCCCTCTGCTTCTGTGTAGAGGAGAGCGAGTGGACGAAGGGACTTGGGAAGTGGACCCAAGTAATGTGGAAACAAGCAAAGATGATCCTAAGACAGTGGCACTCACAGGAGTGTGTGAAGGTGGTGTCGATGAGTTGGCAAGACTAGGAACTCCCCCTAAAATAGGAGGGAGGTTTAGTAAGCGTCTGGAACGATGGGGGTTCTATGGGTCCCCTATGATGTCCGAATAGCTGTGTGGATGTGTGCAAAATGTGATGAGAGAAAATAAGAAAGAGCCTTTGTTGCAAATTTTGAACTTTACACAATATATATATCTAGATCAAAATTTAATCAGAAGTGCATCATACATAAAGTGTTTTGAAAAAGAAGCATATATGTGGATAAGTGGGTTTTTCCCACGTGGGGAATCAAAGAAAACAAATTCTCATGTCCTAAAATACGTAACGTCCTTCCTCTCAAATAGCACTGGACCTTCCAATAGTACTCAACAGTGAGATCTGAAGTCACCGGAAGAGAAACTAATGAAGGATGAAATAATCAGTTATAATGAGGGGTAAAGGGGGCATATCCCGAAAGAGTTGGCGATATTTCCCAATAGCCACACAAAATATGATCAAGGTGAAATAGCATCCCACAATTCCATCTAGGTAGATGTCCTAAAATTCGGTCACTAGGTACCTTGGTCAAAGTGCGACATTTAGATTTTCGGCCTAAGAAATGGGTCACAGGCTGGATCTCGTCCAAGAGGTGGGTGCCTCAAGGGGGGACGCACAGAACAACTGGACCTCGTCCTTCAACCCTTCACGGGTATCTCCTTGCCTTATGGTGTTAGGAACACTTGACTTGGAGGATTTTTAGTTCCCTATTTGACAACTTCTATTGTTTTGATAATGTGAGAACCAGATAACGGGGAGTTATTTGGATGCCTATCCTCGAAATCCTACCTAGACTAAAAAAATTCTTTTGGCACCTCCTGTGGAGGAAAACTCAGTGGGTTTTTAGAAAAAATTTAGATGTGGTTGTTTGAGAGGTTGGGGGTGTGAACCAACCTCATTGAAATTAAATGGGAGTGGATAGTTTCATCAAGAAAAGGGTGGGGTGTTTCGGAATCCCTTTGGAGGAAACTTACTTTGACCTCCACATTTCAAGAAGAAAACTATGTGAGTGATAAGTGACTTTTGTGTGTGAATGAGTGAAAGTGTGTCAATGTTTTAATGAATTAGGTGTCACCTTGTTGCATGTGGACTTCGCTTGGTCCTTACAAGTGTTAATTAACTAAGTACCTTTGGTACAACCTTGCATAATTCAAAAGTCCCTAGGAAACTAGCATGTGGACATGTGGGTCCTTTACTATTCATTTAACTCCCTATTGTGATTTAATCTAAGAAATGCTTTGAAAATATCCTAGATTGTGATCATGTGGGCATGTATGGGCCCGTAACAAAACCTTTAAACTTCCCTAGTTTTTTAATATAAGAAAGTAAATTTCAACACTATCTTATCTGTGTAGCATGTGGGCATGTATGGGCCTGTTACAATCTTAAGATGTGTTTGAAAAATAAACTAAGAGAAGTCCCAAGAGGGGTTGTTGTCCTCTCCTAAAGGTTTTAATCTTCTTAAGGGAGATGAAATTGTCCCACAATCTTTTTCCGATTCTCAAGGTCGTTTGGAAGCACGAGAGAAGAGCATACTAAACGATTGTTATCCAACTTCTAGTCCCAATGCAAGTTTTATGTGATTTAGAAATGATTTCCAATTTATACTTTTAGTCAAAGAAAGACATCCATGTGGAGAAAATGAAAGCAAAAGAGGAAATAATGATTTAAACCCCTTAAGTGCCTATGTGTTTTGACTAATCCCTTTATATGAAGAGGGAACTAAGTGTGGTGTAGCTTAAAACATGCATGAAATCACTTTTGAGAAGGCTAAGGGCCTTCCCCAAATCTCAAAAAACCTTACAATGTGTATTTTTTGCATAGGTGCGCGGGTCCCAGAGTAGACAGAGGCGCATTCAGTGCCTGTTCACAGACTAAAACAAGCTTATGGGCACAGGTGTGCAAAATAGAACTGTGACTTAGGCACATGTGCACACGATGCGCGTTTGTGGGCCAAAAAACCCGTGCACAACTGACACACGATCGTGAAAGAAAATTCCAGATGGAATTCTCTCAATTCAACTTGGAATTGGATGTTTTGCAGGTCGGCTTGGGCTGATTAATGCACCTATAGGTTAAATAAATCAAAAGAAGAGCTATAAAAAGCCAAATGGGGTAGGAAATTGATACCTTTCCCCAGTGGAGTCGCCAATCTGTTGCGCCTCTTTCGTCACCTTAGTGAGAAAAACAGAGGTGCTTGCAAGCTTAGTTGGGTTTGCTAAGCAGGACAACTTTAAGGAAAAGGGTTAGAGAAAGAAATATAAAAGAACAACTAAGAATTAAACTAAGAAATAAAATAACAACTAAACTAATGAGCATAGGGACATAAGGACAAAAGAAATAGTAAGACCCATGTCACCAATGGTAAGGTTGATATCAGTGAAAGAAAACACCAAGAAGAAAGAGGACTATGAGTCCCTTCTTCCTCCAAGGGAGGGCTCTTGGACCCCCACAAATAAGCTCTTTTTACAACTTTGAATGAAAATGGTGAAAGAATTCTTTGCTAATCCACTCAAAGGGTGAGATGGATGGCCCAATTCAATGATGCTAGTATACTCTTGGTAAGAATAGAGGATTCCTCAAGAGAATAGTAACATCATAACTTTTATATTGAATTCCTTAAAAAATGAAGTGCACCCATGGCCTTTTTATAGCACCTCTTTGAGGTATTGTGCAACCATCTTGTAGTGTGTAAAGAGGCTCATTAGGGAATTTCTAGGTCTTTGACCAACCACCCAATTGGATCCAGTCCAGATTTGAGTGTCAAATCAACTTGGAAGTTGAACCAAAAGTGGGTGGGAGACCGACCACTCTCATAAATGCGTCGTTCTCATATGTGCGTGGATTTTAGCGACCACGGTCGTTGTAGTGTACCTTTCACTACCCAGGCTCACTCAACCTCTCGGTTCACCATTCATTACATGGATTTTAAAAACAAATGCATTTAACCAGAATTAAACACACTTAAACACAGAGTAGAATGTATGAGTACTGCTATAATTAATCATTCCATAGCATTTATCATTAATACATTTACACAATGGAAAACATGATACTAAACAACACAGTCATGTCAAATGGAATAAACATAACTCAGATTACTTATCTTTTAACAGCTGGAGAAATCACCAACCAAGTGCAGGCCTTCCACGAACCTC
>JZKD02S1725831.1:672488-683893 GCA_000966675.3 Picea glauca
AATCATTGTATTATCTTGATTCTTTTGTAAGTAATTGTAATCTTTAAGTTGTGGGTAGTTTAACTTGAGTCATTTGTAAACACTTTGCAATAAACCACCCTCAAACTTAGTTGACTCCATTGCCCAACCTTAGGCACTAATCTTAGTTGACTTAGGGAAAGGGTTGATTAACATATAGATAAATTTGCACTTTGCATTTGCTGCTTGAGCATCTTAGGCTAGTCTTCCCCCTTAGCCTTTAACCAATTAAAATTAACTCCTAGAACATAAAGTTAAATCACATCTAGTAACTAGGGACTACCCCCCTTGGCTTCCCTAGGAGTAAGCCTAGAAGGAAGAGGTTCCAGTCAAGGTGACAGTGTGGACTGAGAACCTAGGCATTGTGCCTCCAAGGACACACTAAGTGAGCCGGACTTAGCTCATGTTAGCAAGTGTGTATTAGGACGGCAACAATACCCACCTTGGCCAAAACGGTAGGCTTGTCCTCCATCTTGTGCCATTGTTGTGGGGTTGCTCTTTAATTTCCAAGTCATTTAAATTCTTTTATTATACCCACCTTGGCCAAAACGATAGGCTTGTCCTCCATCTTGTGCCATTCTTGTGGGGTGCTCTTTAATTTTCCAAGTCATTTAGATTATTTATATTTGCCCACACCTTGCAAAGAGATTGGCCTAAGCCATCCTTGCAATATCGTGAAAGCTAGTATATTTTAATTTATTGCAAAGTAATCATATGTGTGCTTCACCTTTGCCCCGTATTCCCTCCCCTTGCCACTTTGTGGATCTTGGGTAACTAACGAGGTATAAATATGATTCCCAATTATTTGGTGTCACTTTACGCTCTTTCACTTAATTTGTCAACCCAAGGTTCAGTTTATACTATTCTTATCCAGGGGATAGATGCGTTGAGCTGAGGCGAGTAAGCTGGTGCAGTCAGATTTCTGAAAATCCAAATTTTACCCCCTCAAACTTGACCAGCGGATTTCTGGACTGGTGCTTCTGGTTTTCTAGTACTTCTGGTACTCTGGTACTTCTAGTTTTCTGGTACTTCTGGTACTTTGTGAAAACTAGGGTTTCACTTTCCAAGAGATCTACCCACTGAAAAGGCGCACTGAAGGTGCCAAAGAATTCCTTGGGTTAGGGTGCACTTTTCTAGATGGTTTTGAGGCTATAAATCTTCTTCAATAAAAAGCCCTAATTTTCAAGTATGGCAACAATGACGTTTTTCTTCTTCTTGTGAAAGATGCTCTCTTCAACTTAGCTATGAAACCATGTTAGAGTTTAAGCTATTATTAGGTTTCTTTTCAATTCACTAGATAACCATAGCATAGATAGGATCACTAAGAAATGCACAATCACAAGAGATACATCATTTATCCTGGGAAACCCTCATGGGGGAGAAAACCCAGCAAAAACTTCCCTAATATAGATAGCCAATACAATGCCAAGAGATTAAACCAAACAATACAGAAAGTTCTCTCCCAAGTATGCGCCTCTCTCTCTCTTCCTTCTTCTCCAACTGCAACTCCAAACTTGCGCTCTGATGAACAAGTGAGTGAGTGAACAAATGAGGCGTTGGCCTCCTTTATTTATACAATCTAGCAAGTGTGAACAGAAGTGTCTTTTCACTAGCAGGGCCGACTTCTCATTCTGGATGGTTATAACCACCTTAATTTAATCTGGGGGGCGACTTCTCATTCTGCCTATTACAATTAGGGTTTGACCAATCCGCAAAAGGGGATTTGGTCATTTACAATGCCCGACATGATCAATCCACAAAAGGGGATTGATCTAATGAATAATAATTCAATAATAAATAGAATACTCTTTGCAGTTACAATATCTCAACAAAGACCGATATTATATGTTGATTGGTGAATGCTCACAGACACATATTACATATGTTGGAAATATTTTAAATATATCCTTATGATGATTGGTGAAGGCTCACAAACACATTACATATGCTGGAAATATTTTAAATTAATCTCCTTGCTGATATATTTCCACGTTGAATATATTCACATTAATTTCCCATGTTGATATGCCTTCATTGTTCTTGAAATCCTTCATATATATTCCAAGGAAACCTGGAATACTTGCACTTTATGATCACAGTCAGCTTAACCTATTGTGAACACATATATATTGAAGCGGTTCTAAGTTGTACAGGCCTAATTCTATAGCAGGCTGCTATAGGGATTCTGCAGCAGGCAATTATAGGGATTCTGCAACAGGTTGCTACAAGGATTTTGCAGCATATTGATTTGAAAACATGAGAACCTCGCAACTAGATCAGCTACTAATGACTTTAAATTTGTGGCAAAAGGTGTGCAACGATTCTGATTTGAAGAATCCATAATATGTGAACAAAACCCTGAAACAACTTGTCCACACATGAGTTGTCACTTCAAAAGTAAATACAGAACACGCTACTTCCCCTAATGTTAATCAGAAATCCAAAGAAATATTAAGAAATGTAATTAGAGAATCACCTTGAGCCTAAATCCCACATATAAGAATGAAAAATGGATAAGACAGGTTTATAGGTAAATGATAAGGGGTTAAAAAGAAGGAAAAGAAGATGTCAAATGATAACAATTTTGTGGCTCATCAGAAACTAAGAAAGGGCAAAGGATTAATTCGGCATCCAATTGTTATTGTTTCCACCACCAAAAACGGTGACTTGGGAGGCTACAAGGGGTTGAATGTAATGTCCCCCACCTCTTGATGAAGAGGTCTGGAAAGACTTAGTGGTCTAATCATCCCCACTAGACCATAGTCTCATGCAGCATGGGGAAAGGTCAGCTAACTCAATGTTATATTTTGAAGTTGACTTGGAAAAAGGTAAAAAGGGCAAACAAGTAACTCAATGAAGGAATAGAGCGCTTGAGGTTGAGTTAGGAGTTGACCCTAGGGGTTAACATAACTCAACAATGAAATAGAAAAGAGGTATAAAGGAAAGCCTAGGGTGCACCTCTCATTGATCTTGGATATTATTGCATTTGGCAATTGGGCTCTTGAGCACACAGTTTTGAGGGTTTTGAGATTACAAACCCTAGAGAACAACTCAATGGTAAAAGATTCCACTCACCTTGTTCCAAGCTTGGTCTCGGGGATGAAACACTCCACCCACACCATTCTATAGTCTTCACAAGTTCCATTATCGATCCAGGAGGGCAACAGGTCGTACCCTTTGGGGGTTTTCCAGCAGGGGCACATCATTTCATGAAGAGAAATTCGATCCAGCCTTGTGACAGGGTCTATTGACATTCTAGCATTTGGGTATTATTAGCAAGGCCTTGTTCATCATTTTGGAGCATTTTTGGAGAGTTGCTTCGGCTAGATTATTATCTATAGCTTTGGGACGTCTTGGAGAGAAGGAGGACACAACTGTGATTCAGATCTATCCTGTTTGAGAGGGTTATACCTCAGATCTGGTCCTGAGACTTCTACCAGCAACTTGTGGTGGCCCGATCTATCGTTCTAGAGATTTTCAGGGTGTTTGGAGGCTTCCTCCATCAGGGCCGAAATATTGAGCTTGGCAGTCTTCAGGAGGGCGCAACCTGGATCAGAGTTTCAGCAGTTTGGAGGGGTAAAACTTGGCATCTGGACTTCAGACTTCAAGGAGGGTTTCTACTTGCCCTGATCTATACTTGTGTGGATTTTGGCATCATTTGGAGATCTCCTTCAGCAGGGCCAAAACCTTTGTCTTCTCATCTATTTAGTAGGACGTGCCAGCAGCCAGGGGGGTTGGATGTGACCTTGATTCTTGTTGTATTTGATCTTCATTATATATTCAGCCTTGGGAGGCTTGTTTTGTCTTATTGGGAGCATTTTGTAGCAGCTCATATATTATCTCTTAAAGCCATCTGACGTTATTCCAGATCTGCATCCACTTTGTATCAGGTTCTTGCTTTTCATAATAATAAAGGTCAGATCTATGCTTTTGGGGTTTCATATCTTGTGCATGGTTAGATCTTGTATTTCATCAAGTATATCTATAGATCTGTGCTTAATAAACTGAATACAACCCTAAGGCCGAAACTTGAGAGGCCAACTTGCAAACGCAAACAATCAAACACAATGATCAATTAGTGTTCCAAGAAAAAAAAATTGGCTTGGGAATATTACAGTGGTATCAGAGCTCTGATCCTCCCATCCTGTGAGGATTAGTGCATGTAGAAATTAAGTGGCATTTATATGGGTCAAAGGAAGAAACAGACAAGTGAGACAGAAGCCGATATGGAGGGTTCAAGTGATGACAGTGAGCCACAGGGCTTGGCAATCTTAGCACAAGAGTTTCGTAAATCCATAAACCAGACAGAGAGTACATTGGTCACCCACTTACAGGAAAACCAGGAGGCAAACCGTAGGGGGAGGCCGAAATATCAGAGACCTTGAGGAAAGTAGATGAAAACCAAACAAGGATAGCCGAACTGTAGATGGCAATGAATCACAGGGGGAAAGGTCCAGAAGCTTATACCAATAAGGAAACTAGTGGATCTCTTGGAGGGAACAGGTATCAACAGGAACACATTCCTTATCATCATTCTGAGGGAAGCCATGGAGAGGGAGCACCACAAGGACAGACAGGAAGCAGGGCTACTCCTAGGTCGTGCTTACCCTCATTCACAGATGAACCCACACAGCCAACCACATAGATGAGTTTGACGATCTGTTTGATCAATATTCCAGGGAGTACAACTCATTGAGCTTACCAGTTCAGAGGCAGATCACCCTAGATCAGTTCTATGGATTAAAATTCAGAAACAAGCCCAGGTCGTACCACAGGAGCAGTTAAGAGTTTGAGCGCAGGGCCAGGAAGATGGAGATTCCTTACTTTGATGGTTCGGCCAAGATGACTACACAGGCGTGGGTACAGAAACTAGACACTTACCTGCAACTTAACCCTATGAGGGAGATGGAGGCGATCAAGTTTGCCACCATGTACTTGGATGGTAAATCTCACGATTGGTGGTATCATGGATTGACCACACTTGGCCACAATCAAATAGTAGCATACACAGAATTTACTCAAAGACTCATTGACAGGTTTGACCAGGGGGATCTTGAGCTACATTTCAGAGAACTCACACAGCTCAGACAGACAGGAGCACCAAAGGTGTATATTGAAGAATTTTAGAGGCTAGCAGTCATGGTGCAGGACGTGTCACAGTCTAGACTCATGATGCTCTTCGTTGAGGGGTTGATGGAGCCCTTGAAGGGTTGGGCTAAAAAATTTAAGCCTACCAACCTGTAGGATGCTATTTGGAGGACGAGAGATCTAGGTCCAGCTACAAAACCGAAATTTGTACTTAGACCCCCTCTAAATACCGGAGGGAGAGACCAAAGACCTCGGATGAACCTAGGAGGAAGAGATCCAAGGGGGTTTGACAAGGGACGAGGTAGGATGGATGAGAATACCAGAAGAGAACTGAGAAGGAAACAGTTATGCTACACATGCAAAGAACCATGGAACCCATCCCACAAGTGTATGGGTCGTGGCCAAGTGCATTACATTGAGGTGACATCAAATAATGAAGAGGATGAGGATTTCGGCCACATCCAGAATATAGAGGCAGACACCACCAAAACTGCAGAGGAGGAGGCTACAGGTCACGGCAGTGCAGCAGAGGAGAGAGCTACATTGGCATCCATCAGTGGGGTACCCAAGTACAACACCTTCAGGATGAGAGGAGTATTGCAGAGGCAAAAGGTGTCAGTGCTCATTGATGGGGGTGTTTCTCACAACTTCATTGACTCAGCATTGCTACAGAGGAGGCATATACCCACAGTTGAGTTTGAAGGATTCAAGGTGGAGGTAGCAGGAGGAAGCACCATGCCTTGTAACAGGTACATTCCAGGGATGAAGCTTACACTAGGTAGGCATGATTTGGTACAGGATGTTTATGTGATGGACCTCCCAGACACAAACATAATCCTTGGAGTACAGTGGCTCAGTACGTTGGGGCCTATCACCACCAACTACAAGACCATGGAGATGTCTTTCACAGAGGAGGGTGGAAGAAAGGTAGTCCTCAGAGGCATGACAGGCAACATAGCCAAGGTAGTTACAGCAAAGAGGATGGAGGCCATTTTCAGAAGAGAGGAGATTGTGTACGCTGTTGAGTGCAAGATTTCGGCACATGTGAACAAAAAGGGGAAGGTTCACTACGCACCAGAGATCCAGAGGATCATTGACAAACAAAATAAAGTGTTTGGACCTATCCCACCAGGTGTACCACCAGACAGGGGATTTGAGCATATCATTGAGTTGGAGGAAGGGGCAAAGCCAATCATCACCACACCTTACACACACCCAAAGAAGTACAAGGACAAAATAAAGAAGGCCATCAAAGAGCTCTTAGATATGGGTCACATTAGACCAAGTTCCAACCCTTTTGCCTCTTCAATGGTATTGGTCAAGAAGAAGGATGGAACCATGCGCATGTGCATTGACTTCAAGGAATTAAACAAGAAGACTATCAAAAACTGGTATCTGATCCCTAGGATTGATGAGCTATTGGATGAGCTCCATGGGGCTGTTTACTTCACGAAGATTGACTTGCGCTCTGGTTACCATCAAATCAAAATGAGGGAAGAGGACATCCCTAAGACTGCTTTCAAGTGTCACTACGGCCACTATGAATTCCTAGTGATGCCACTCAGATTAACCAATGCAACAGCCACATTTCAGTCATGTATGAACCATGTCTTCAACAAGCAGTTGAGGAAGCATCTTCTTGTGTTCTTTGATGACTTTCTAATCTATAACAAGACGTGGGAGGAACACCTTCAGCATGTGGAACAGATCTTAGCTATCATGGAGGGCCAAACCTTGTATGCCAAGGAGTCCAAATGTGAATTTGGAATGACAGAGGTCCTCTACTTGGGACATATTATTGGAGTTAAAGGGGTACAGGTACATCAGGAGAAGATCCAAGCGATAGTTGAGTGGCCCAAACCAAAAACTATTACAGAATTGAGGGGATTTCTAGGCATTTGCACTTATTACAAGAAGTTCGTCAAAGGGTTCTCACAACTTTGTGCACCTMTGACCGATTTGACCAAAAAGGGAGCTTTCAGATGGAGTGAAGAAGCACAGTTTACATTTGACAAGATGAAAAAGGTAATGAGCACATGCCCAGTTTTAGCCTTGCCAKATTTCGGCCAACCCTTCATATTGGAGTGTGATGCATCCGAAGAGGGCATTGGAGCCRTACTAATGCAAAATAGGCATCCCCTTGCCTATGAGAGCCGAAAATTGAGAGGCACTGAGCTTCTTTACACTATCTACAATAAAGAAATGTTGGCCATCATGCATGCCTTGGCCAAATTCAAACAGTACTTGGTGGGAGCAAGATTTGTGGTGAGGTCAAATCACAACAGCCTAAAGTACTTCTTGGAACAGAAGAACTTGAATGAGAGACAGCAAAAGTGGGTCAGCAAGATACAAGCCTATGATTTTGATATTGAATTTGTCAAAGGGAAGAACAACGTAGTTGCAGATGCCTTATCCAGGAGACCATCAGTTTATGCCATGACAGATATATCAGTTGATTGGAAGGCTCACCTCTTGGTGGAATATTCCAGAAATCAGTTCGCTTGTCAGTTGTTGGAAGGGCAAATATAGGATGATAACTTCAGAGTCATAGATGGCATCATCTATTACAAAGGTCGAATCTTCTTGGTTCCTGAATCAACCTTCAAGGCCAAGATACTACGGGTTTGTCATGACTCACTGATAGCAGGGCACCAAGGGATTGGCAAAACATACAGGCAAGTAAGGGAAAGGTTCTCATGGAAGGGCCTCAAAGAGGATGTGATGAATCACATCAAGGAGTGTACTACTTGTCAAGAAAATAAGGATGAGCACACTCATCCAGCAGGACTGCTACAACCCCTACCCATCCCAGAGCACAAATGGGAGAGCATCTCCATGGACTTCATCACAGGGTTGCCAAGGGCACAGGGTAAGGATTGTATCTTCGTAGTGGTGGACAGGTTGACTAAATTTGCACACTTCTTCTCCATTGCTACAGACTTCAGTGCAGCACAGGTGGCCGAATTATTCTTCAGAGAGAAACTCAGACGACATGGTCTACCCAAAAACATTGTCAGTGACAGGAATAGTCTATTTATGAGCACTTTTTTGCAGGAGTTATTTAGGTTGGTTGGTACGGACTTGACACCTAGCACTAGCTATCACCCTCAGACTGATGGGTAGACCGAAATAGTCAACAAATGGGTAGAAGGCTATCTCAGGAATTATGTAGCAGGGCAGCAGAAGGCATGGGTTAGGTGGCTACACTTGGGGGAATATTGTTACAACACCACCTATCACATGTCCATAAGCATGACTCCATTCAGGGCATTGTACAGTTATGACACACTCTCTTTTGTAGAGAATGATTTTGGTGACAGCAGAGCCCAGATGGTACAGGATTGGGTGCAGTAGAGTCAAGACATCCTCAAGGAGTTGAAGGATCATCTACAAGGGCACAGAATCAGCAGAAGATCCAAGCAGACAAACACAGGGTAGAGCGTACTTTTGAGGTCGGTGACTTGGTCTACCTAAGGCTCCAATCGTACAGACAGGCTTCTATCAAAAGGAATGGAGCAGAAAAGCTCCAACCCCGATTCTTTGGGCCCTACAGGATCAGCAAAAAGGTAGGGGCCGTAGCTTATGAGCTAGAGCTCCCACAGGATAGCAGGATACACAATGTTTTCCATGTGTCCTGCCTAAAGAGGGCCATCGGCCAACACATCACACCGCTGGAGGTGTTGCCACCTCTAGATGAAGAGGGGCAATTGGTACTGGTACTGGAGGAAATATTGGAGGATCCAGAGAAGAAACTCTAGAGGAGAAGCATCAAAGAATACTTAATCAAATGGAAGGACTTGCCCATTGAGGATGCCACGTGGGAGAATGAACAGGTGATAAGGGAAACAAGTTCGGAATTGCTTGTGGACAAGCAATTTCTAGCAGGGGAGACTGTAATGTCCCCCACATCTTGATGAAGAGGTCTGGAAAGACTTGGTGGTCTAGTCATCCCCACTAGACCATAGTCTCATGCAGCATGGGGAAAGGTCAGCTAACTCAATGTTATATTTTGAAGTTGACTTGGAAAAAGGTAAAAAGGGTAAAAAAGTAACTCAATGAAGGAATAGAGCACTTGAGGTTGAGTTAGCAGTTGACCCTAGGGGTTAACTTAACTCAACAATGAAACAGGAAAGAGGTATAAAGGAAATCCTAGGGCACACCTCTCATTGATCTTGGATATTATTGCATTTGGCTATTGGGCTCTTGAGCACACAGTTTTGAGGGTTTTGAGATTACAAACCCTAGAGAACAACTCAGTGGTGAAAGATTCAACTCACCTTGTTCCAAGCTTGGTCTCGAGGATGAAACACTCCACCCACACCATTCTATAGTCTTCACAGTTTCCATTATCGATCCAGGAGGGCAGCAGGCCATACCCATTGGGGGTTTTCTAACAGGGGCGCATCATTTCATGAAGAGAAGTTCGATCCAGCCTTGTGACGGGGTCTATTGACATTCTAGCATCTGGGTATTATTGGCAGGGCCTTGTTCATCAATTTTGGAGCATTTTTGGCGAGTTGCTTCAGCTAAATTATTATATGTAGCTTTGGGACATCTTGGAGAGAAGGAGGGCACAATTGTGATTCAGATCTATCCTGTTTGAGAGGGTTATACCTCAGATCTGGTCTTGAGACTTCTACCAGCAGCTTATGGTGGCCCGATCTATCGTTCTAGAGATTTTCAGGGTGTTTGGAGGCTTCCTCCATCAAGACCGAAATATTGAGCTTGGCAATCTTCAGGAGAGCGCAACCTAGATCATGGTTTCAGTAGTTTGGAGGGGTAAAACTTGGCATCTGGACTTCAGACTTCAGGGAGGGTATCTACTTGCCCTGATCTATACTTCTGTGGAGTTTGGCATCATTATGAGATCTCCTTCAGCAGGATCGAAACCTTCGTCTTCTCATCTATTCACGAGGATGTGCCAGCAGCCAGGGGGGTTGGACGTGACCCTGATTCTTGTTGTATTTGATCTTCATTATATATTCAGCCTTGGGAGGCTTTTTTTGTCTTATCGGGAGCATTTTGTAGCAACTCATATATTATCTCTTGGAGCCATCTAAGGTTATTCCAGATCTGCATCCACTTTGTATCAGGTTCTTGCTTTTCATAATAATAAAGGTCAGATCTATGCTTTTGGGGTTTCATATCTTGTGCTTGGTTAGATACTGTATTTCATTGAGTATATCTGTAGATCTGTGCTTAATAAACTAAATACAACCCTAAGGCCAAAAATTGAGAGGCCAACCTGCAAATGCAAACAATCAAACAGTTAATTCAGTGGTCAGTTAGTGTTCCAAGCAAAAACAATTGGCTTGGGAACATTACATTGAAGTCGGGGACGGCTTCGTGGAACTATGTGTCCTCCTTGCTTGAGCGCCCAAGCATTAAGGATTTGACCTGTGGAGCTAGGGAAGGACCTTGTTTGTCCTTCTTCTTGAGCACCCAGCAATTCCTTTTGGTTGAGGGGATAACAATTTGGGGTAGACACATAGTCTAGGCTTGTGTCTTTCACCTTCTAATCCCCCTAATTCAAGAGAGATTTAAAACCTATTAAAATCAACCAACTACATTCACAACATTGCACCTCAAGTTTATCTTTCAAGCAATTTCTTTCTACAAGTTGTGCAATTTACTTTCCATGTGATTTTACTTTCCAAGCAATCTCATGTTTCAAATTACTTCCTTTCAAGCACTTTCTTTCATTGTGAATATTTACATATATTAGAGATTATTTATTTTTTATTGTAAGCATTCTTATGCTCATTTGGAAATAATTGTCTAAAGCTAATAGTCATTTTACTATCTAATTCATTGTGTAGATATTTCATGTTTTATTTCATGTTGTAGATATATATTTAATTGCTCATCTCAATAAGTAAACTTTGGGTATATTTTAGGCACTGGTCTATTTTATTGTATTGTAAAGAAAAGGTTTGTCTGTCATTCAAAATTGCATTTGCATTGTTTGTTTTTCATTGGGTTGGGTCTCCCTAATAACAATCAAATTAAATCCTAGATCACTAATTAAAACTTAACATAGTTAAGTAGGGTCTAGCCCCCTTGGCTTCCCTAGGAGTGAGCCTAGACGGAAGAGGTCTACAACGAGGTCACAATGGGTCTAGACTTCAGCTTGTGTCTCTAAGGACACACCAAGTGGGTTGGAGACTTCTCCATGCTTGTAGGTGTGTATAAGGACGGCAACATATTTGGTGTCGTTGCCGAGGATAAGTCTCTTATCCTTGGTTGATCGACAAACTCTAATTATTCTTTAAAAACTGAGTAATAAAATTTTTCCCTAA
>JZKD02S1725832.1:36404-46584 GCA_000966675.3 Picea glauca
TCCTTAACTAATCCCTGAATATATGGTTCATGCAAGACTGGAATGTAGCGGGTGCATTGGTTAGCCCAAATGGCATAGCCAGGAACTCAAAGTGTCCAAAATGACATCGAAATGTCGTCTTCTTTATGTCCTGCTCTTGGATGATGATCTGATGATATCCATAGCGTAGATCAATTTTTGAGAAGAAAACTACCCCATGTAGTTCATCCATCAACTCGTCAATGCGTGGGATAGGGTACCAGTTCTTGATGGTTTTCTTGTTCAAGGCTCGATAATCAATGCACATACTCATGGTGCCATCCTTATTTAGAACTAAGACAACTGAAGACGCAAATGGGCTGCTGCTCGGTCTGATGTGTCCCATCACCAACAATTCCTTGATTGCATTCTGTATCTCATCCTTGAACCTCATAGGATGATGATAGGGGGGGTGATCATAGGTTTTCCCCCCTCCTCCAACTCAATGGTGTGCTCAAACCCCCTGTCAGGTGGTCTCTCTGGTGGAATTGCCTCAAAGACCTGCTGATGTTGTCCCAATAAATTCTTGATCTCTGTATGGTACTGTTGTCGACCTTCTGAATCATTTTGAGTAGTGATCAAGCATTCTGCGGCATATGCTACCTCCCCATGTTTGAATATCCTCTCCATCCTCTTGGCTGAAACTGTCACGGGTGATCTTTTTGACATACCTCTTAGAACAACCTTCTTCCCATCCTGATCTTTGAATCCCATTTCCAAGGTTTGGTAGTTGATAGTGATTTTTCCCAAGGTAATCATCCACTGAACTCCTAACACCACATTTGTGTCTGATAGGTCAACCACATAAAATGTGTATCTCACTATATAGTTTCCTAACTTCATCTCTAAGTTTGGAACCCTATCTAGACACTCCACTGTGTGGCCATCTTCTACCACAACATCAAACCCCTCAAACTCCTTTGTCTAAAGTGCCCGTCTTGATACTAGTGAAGCGTAGATGAAGTTGTGGGTGGCCCCACCATCTATTAGGGCGATTTCTTGTTGCCCCTAAATAATCCCTCTGATACAGAGGGTATCATACCTGGGAACACCAGAAAGGGTCACTATGACTCCTCCCTTTGTTGGTTTCCTCCTGTTATCCTGCTCTGGTGGTTGTGGGACTACTGGAGGATGGGCTCCTACCAGTGTCGGTGGTCTAGGAGGAGGTTGCTCCTCTGCTGGTGCTGACTCCTCCTCTGAACTAGTGGATCCACTATCCTTCTCCTCCTCCTCACTGTCCATGCTATCTACTGCTATCTCAATATAATGAATCTCTCCCTTGCCCATGCACCTGTGGCCTAGGACCCAAGGATATCTGCAGTTGAAGCAAAGATTCATCCTCATAAGCTCTCCCCTAGTCTCATCATCCAACTTCTCCTTGCCCTTCCATTCTCTCTGGAATGGATTCCTGTCTCGATCCGTCTGGGGCACTAATGGTTTGGAGAAAGTTTTAGTCTTTGGCACTGAGTCTTCCAGATATCGAGTGCGAAGGATGGCATCTTGCAAAGTGGGAGGCCTGTATGCCTTCATCCATCTTCTCAAAGGCTCTATGAGTCCTTCTGTGAATAGCATGATCATCCTGGGCTCTGATTTATCTTTCACTGCCATGGATACCCTCTGAAACTCTGTGATGAAGGCCTCTACTGTGCCAGTTTGTCTCAACTGGGCTAGATCCCTGAAGTGTATCTCGGGATCCTTCCTGTAAAACCTGTCCATGAGCCTATCTGTAAAGTCCCTATAGGAGGTGATGTGACTGTGACCCAATGTCACTAGTCCATGATACCACCACTTGTGTGCCTCACCCTCCAAATGTAAGGTCTTGAAACTGATGGCCTCTGTCTCGGTCATATGGTTGATCTTGTAATATGTGTCTAGCTTCTGTACCCAAGCTCTGGCGATGTATTTGGACGATCCGTCGAAAGAAGGGATGGTGAGTTTCCCAAATTTTTGGATGAAATCGAGGTTATGCCCCTGCTGCTGTTGTGGTTTTCCCCTATGTGGCTCTCTGGGGCGGTTCCCGATTCTAAGTCCACAGTACTCGACTAAGACCATGTCTTGATGGAAGTCATGACCCAATCCTGCGTACTCCCTCCTATACTTTGAAATGTCGTCTGCATGAGTGGGTGGCCTCTGTGTTATAGGTGGCGATGCTACTACTGGGGGTTCCCTCTGGAAAATGGGAAACAAGGGTATGGGAATCCTACTCCCACAGGTGTATGTGCGAGAGGGTGACTGGGGTCTACTACCTGATCCTGAGTTTCCCTATTCTACATGCGGGACTTGTGTGTCTGGGGTGCCCACTCTAGCCAATCTATCAACCACCTGTGCCAAGGACTGAGACATGGTCCGTTGACTAGCTAACATATCGTTGATAACCTACATGAAATATTTCTCTGGATCTAAGGGGCCTTGCCACTGCCCTTTGGTTGCTCATATCTATCTCCTAACATCCTCTCAGCCTCGCGCTCAGCCTCACGCTCTTCCCTTCTCTCTGCTTCTTTGTGTGCCTCTTCCTCTTCCTTTGAGCTAGGAGGAAAAGGGAGAAAATCAGGCTTATGCCTTCTTTCCTTATGCCTATTGTAAGTGACATATTCGTCACCTATGTGTTCATGACCCTCTAGGTCTTCTGCTGCACTCATTGTTTTTAGTCACAGGCTGGCAGGACTAAAGCTCTAATACCACTGTAATGTTTCTGACTTGGCTAGTCTAGGAAATGCTGCTAATGTGTGTGTAGGATCAATGGTTTAAAACATATAAATGATCATACAAATAATAAATGCGACAAAGGACTGCAAATTTTGTATTATGATATTTCTGTGGATTACAAAATGGCCGAATGTGGTTGAATAAACTGACAATACTTGACTAGATCAATAGACAAAGGATCTTAGTCGGAATACAAATAAGCAACTAAAAGATAATACCTAGAATATGGGAGCACTGCGGAGTCAATGGATGCGTTGGGACTATGACAACTCTGACGGTAACTGCTGGAAGTTTGGAAAGTTCGCCCTGGGAGCTATTCTTCTCGGAATGGTCTGGAAACTGTCCCAAATGATGCGCCCTGCTCTACTCCTCAGTACTGGTATCTGTCGAACCCCTCTGCTGATGAATCTAGACCCCAGATGGATACCCCCGAAGGAATGCACCCCTCTTCTTCTGGAAAAATGCGTCTTAGTGATTCCATTGTCGGAATCAAATGATATATGTCTCAAAACGACCGCCTTGGTCTACTGGGAAATGGGTCGGAAGGGTTTCCCTGAATCTGGTCTGATGCTCGCTTTGGAACCCCAAATGTGTCTGCCAAAAGTGTCGCACGTCAAAGTCTAGAAAATGAGTCCTAGTTGATTCCTCCATTGGAATCTGATGAGGAACTAGGAAAAATATGCGCCTTGCCCTCCTCTCAAATGGGTCGGAGGGAAATCTCAAAATTCTCCCTGGATGGGATAAGTCGACTAAAAACTCTCTCAGAAGCTGCGCCCTCACTTTGGATGAATGCACCCTTTCTGCTGAACACTGTGTAACTGCTATTGAAGAATGATGGAAGACCTGAATGATCTTCCCGATGACTAGGGTGTGTCTCTCAACACTGAAATCAACCACTCGTGTCTTCCTCCTGGAATCCACTGAACTATCTCTCTTGAGATGTGCCTCTTCTCCTCAATGACAAGTCATAATCTGCATAATGATGAATTAGGTTGTTGACCCTTCCTTTATAGCTTTCCAAAACCCTAAATATTGCTAAAACCCTAATTCACTGTTGACTTCCAAAACCCTAAATCACTGTTGAAACCCTAATTCACTGTTGACTTCTATTTTTAGCTCATAATGACTTAAAAGCACTTTTAACCCTTTTTAGCTCAATGTACCTTTTCGAATATAACACCCGTGACTTGAGTGACCTCTAGTAACCTTGTTTACCCCTCTTTGGCCCTGGCTATAGTCTAACAGAGCGGTTTAGACCATTAAGCCTCCTCTCTGGAGCTCCTATTTGGAAAGGGACATTACATGTATTTCCGAACTGCACTTTTGTATACCATGGATTCTTCTATTTTTCTGATCCAGATCAAGAATTTTACCAATTAGTCAGATCTTTTCATGGCTTCATTGGAAGCATGATCTTACTTAATCAAGAAGCAACATACTTAGTTAGAGTAGGAGTAGGATGAATAAAGCTCAGTCCTCGAGCTTTTTGGTTTGTAGTTTTCAGTTTGTGAATCTTCTTATTTTTAAATAAGAAGCAACGATGTTTTCAAGAATACAATATGCATAGATGGAATGGATAAGGAACTGAACTGCATGTTCTTGGAAGTTCACAAGGAGCATGCCATCCCTTGTGGAGCCAATGCTATCACATTGAATTATAGGGTTAAAGAATCATGACACATAAGATCTTATTGCTTTAAGAGCTTGTATTTTAAACAAATTCTCGGGGATTATGTCATAAAGTTTCTAACAACTTCCTCCAAGTGTGCAAATTGTGTTTAAGCCAGGCACTGCGAACTAATTGAAGGAGAGTGTTGGAGGTTGAATAGTTTGCAGACACATGTGTTAAAATTCCCAATTATCTGCATCAAGCTCAAGTCTACTGGATAATTCATAAGGGTTATCATGCTATTTGAAGGTTGAAAGGGGGTCCTTTTACTGATATATTTGTTGATGTTGTCAACCCTCTGTTCTAGGACTGCTGAAACTTTCACCTTTTTCATCCTTAAATGAGTGAATTCTTACCCCTATCCATTTACATGTGTGGTTGATCATTTGTTGAAGTAGGCCTAAGGTTGCAAATGTTGTTAACCTATTTTTATGCATTTTACAACATTTTTTTTGGGTGATGGCTATGAGTTATAAGGCATGTGTATCAGTTGTGGTGCTTTCCTCTAAGTCACATATCAATATAATGAATTTTACAACACTCCTGGGACACCTGATAGAGTTTTGAAATGATAAAACATTGGAAAAAGTGAAACGAGCTGCTACAGGAAATTTCACATCGTCGGCGCTGCAAAATGGTATTAGCAGTTTGTTGGATTTTTGTCTCTTTGACTATTTCCACCTATCTCCAAGGCCTAGAATCCAATGAAAGAGATGGGATTAGAAATCCTAAGGATATTTTGATACTATTTTCTATTTAATTAAGGAGGGAGCTCTTGGAGAAGAGTTGGATTCATGAGCCAAGAGATGCTAGAGAGAATAGGAGCATGCAGTTTCCCTGTGTGTGTTCATTTGTAAGCCTAAGGGAATTTTTATCATGTAAATATTCCTGACATTGAAGATTCATGAGATTTGTTATATCATATTGTGTTCTCTTTGTTATTCATCTTCATTTCTATCCTGCTTGAATGAATTGTAGCTTTTGAGGATCAATGGTTGTATTTGATTTATAGATTCTTGAGCATCAAAGGGTTTGTTGTGATTGCCTATAACTCATTGTGTTTATTCAAGTAGCTTTCTAATCTATTTTGCGAAGAGGATATTTGTTTAATTGATGATATACTTTATGTTAACTTATCCTTTCTTCCATATTCCATCTTATAATCCATTTTTCTGATATGTTTTTCAATTGCCTTCAAACTTTAGGGTGTTTGTGTGACTCCATTTCCCATTGGTGTAGCCTACTGATATGCAGTTTGCTGCCCTCTCCCTTTCTTTCTCAATCTTGTTGATCCACCTATTCAAACCAAAACTTATCTTTTACATTCTAATGGGTGCTGAGCTTACAGTTTAGCATTCAAAGTGTGACTTTGAGTGCTAACAGATTCATTGTTATAATCTCACTTCAAACACATTAATCATCAGTGATCCAAATTCTTGCTTCTTCATATTTATCTTTCCAGTTAGCCTCATAGATATATTATAAAATATTTTTGAACCTTTGATTGTGTTTTTTTTTCCTATCAAAATTGTGGTTTTTTTTCTAACAAACACTAGGAAATTGATATTACTTAAAAAGTTGTAGCCGAGGCATATAGTGAAATTTTACAAAAAGGGGACTAGCCATGGTGTGATTGTGATTAAAATTGATGATACTTCCTAGATGGTCTGTTACATCCTTTCGAAAATAGAGTAGAGACCCAAAATTCTATATACTCAGACTAGAATTTTACAGTATCTAGTGATAGAGAGTAAACTAAAGAACACATGAATGAAAAAAAGATAAGAGTTTAAGCACTATATTTCCTTATCTTTTGGATCTAGGGTTCCTTATTTATATATAGGATTCTATCAATTCCCAATGCCTAGAAAAACAAGAGCTAAACTCAACTGGAGCCAAGGAGGTCTTGAAGATGAAGTGGTTGCCATCACATCTTGTTGTTGTCCAAAGTGTGAAGAATATTGTCGTTGCGTTATTTCTTCGACGTTCCTACTAAGCAACCATCATGCCCATGAGTAGGTCCAATTTGAAGTTAATGCTGTGGTCAATTTTCTGTTGCTCTTGAATATGGGTGTGTAGAGTGGTGGACAATTTAGTGAGTATTATTTCGTACAACAGAAGGGAGGAGAAGATAAGGAAAAGCTCATTAGGATCCATATTCTCCACTCCTAAACCAACCAATTGAAATTTCCAATGACAATTAACTGCTTGTGACAAGAATCAACAATGAAAAATCCCCTCTGTATCTTCATATGCCAAATTATCAAAGGCACAAGCTTCAAAAAACATAGAGGAAGTTGCTCAGAGGAAGGGTGATTCCAAGCTCATCAAAGGGGCGAATCTCGACAAGCTAATATTGAGAGTCCAAATTTCTAAGAGGAACCATACCAAGAAACGAATGAGAAGCCAATATAGAATGAAAGAAAGAAACTAGGAGGCCCTAGAGAACTAGAGAAAGAGGAGTCTGGGAGGGAACCAATAAATTTCTACCAACCCAAATCAATTGTCGGGATTCCAAATTGTACTGAACACAAATTGGAGGAGAACCATAAGAAAACAAGGTTTTTTTTTCAAAATTACTCCATGCCTATATAATGAGAGTGAACAATATGGGGGTCCTTCATTGATACTCCCGAGTTCACCCTCTCCATGCACCTGATAGGATGAGGATGATTAGCAATGAGAGACAACAAGTATAAATCAATGGAACATTATCCCACCTCGACAATCAGGAAACAGAGTGGATAGATCATTACCAAAGGTGGTCATTGAATGAAGAAGACCTCGGGGATGAGTCAGCTTTGTACATGAAGTTCTTTCAACATGGGAGCCTTTAGTGAGATCGTGTGCCATTTGTTGTGATGATTCATTCTTCCAATATTTTACAAAACTTTAGAATTGGAGTTTCATAACAAGGATCGTTAATAAAATGACCCCCTCTCCCCATTTTTTTTAATATTCAAATTAGCTCTTAGGTCTGCCTCGCCATTGTATTCTCGTAGTACATGATACCATTTCAATTTTTCAAATTTCTGACAAAGATACCAAACCCTTTCCAAAACCGAGACCAGATGAGTCTCAAAGGGAAGTGTGTTGGTGATCCAGGTGGATATCAGTGGCCACCCACCTATTGTAACTGAATCAAAACAATTTGTTGGCAACTTACTATTTTTAGCATTTTTTCAGTTCCTAAACTTCCGAGGCCATTTTGAGGGCCTAAACGATGTGTTTTCATGACCGAGCACCTCAATGAGAATTGAAATCTTTGATTGAGCCCCCAAAATGAATCTCCTCATTGATGCCTTTCCAACGAGCTATCGTGGGCCTTTCCAACGAGCTATTGTGCACCCCAAACAAAGATAGTATGCCAAAGTTATGCCCCCGAGAAGTTGATACACCAAACTACCCAGAATGGCATCCACAAAACTGTTGGCTTTTCATCTTCCAGGGTTAGGGTTTTGTATTTTCTTTATGTTAAAAAGGCCTTTGGAGCCTCATTGTAACAATCATCTTTTTGCAAATGTGAGTAGCCTTCACATTCTTCTCAGAGATAAGCTTCCACCATTCTAGCAAGCCTTTCACTCTGTATTTTTACAGTTTTGTACATTTCGCTCATTAATAGAAATTGTATATTACTGTATCTATGTGTTTATGGTTATATATCTGATATATCTTTTTTATATTATTGATGCATCTTTGTACATTTCTTTATTATATCTCTGCTCTCATTTCATGCCGAAAATAATCCAAATCAATGGTATCAGAGCAGGCTTCTCTTGATCATTTTTCGGTGCATGTCCTCGACGAGCTATGAGTATAGCAAGTTGGGTCTCGAGCTTGTCTCTCTTGAGGAAAATCGCTCTCGCACGCCTAAGAAACCCTCCATGGCGGAAGAAAATAAAAATGACGTAGCAGAAGATTCTTTCAATCTGTTGCTTGAGCAAGCTCTCACGTGACAGAGGGATGAAATGATGGAGATTTTTTCCCACATCCTTCAACGCCTGCCGATAAAAACATACACGTCTTCATGAAGCGACAACTTTGGAGGCACCTCACCTTTCAAGGTACAAGTTAATTTTGATATTCTCATATTTGAAGGATAGATAGATGCAAATTCCCTAAAAAAATGGTTAAATCTGCTAGAAGGTTATTTATCTGTTCACAATTTCTCTGACAGGTAAAATATCACCTTCACACTCCTTAAGGCTCTTCCCCATGTCAAACATTGGTGGGAAACTTACTAGGAGAAAAGTTCCACAGAGGAGTCTGGAATATATGGGGTCGATCCCAGTTGGGATTTTTTTATGGATGTGGTCAAGGAACAATATTAACTTGTTGGTAACTATGACAACCAATACATGAGATCGACTAAACTACGGTAAGAGGGGGGCCAAACAGTTCTATAGTTCACAAATAATTTTCATACCTTGCGCACCAAGCTGGGTATCAAAGACTTTGAGCAACATCTAGTTTTGAAATACCGCGGGGCTATGCATAGGTACATCCAAATCGAAATGTATTTCCTGGACATCTCATCACTGGGAGATGCCTATCAATATGCTGTCAAAATCGAGTAGAAATTTAGGCACCAAAACAAACGAGAGTTCGTGTCTGCAAATTTGCAACAACTAAAGTATGATAAAGACAGCCCTAATAAACAACCTCTTGAAAACTAATCCAAGCCACAAGAAAAGAAGGGTCACGTGAAGATGAAGGACAAAGGAAAGTGGTGTGATTTCCACAAAATCCTCTGGCACAATATTGATGAATGCCACTCAAAATAATCATTGGTGGCTGAGATCAAAGAAAAGGAGACGAACCCCAATTCAAAATCTGATTCAAAAAATAATGAGAGAATATAAATCATTGACACAGACCCCACTGCTACTGTCGCGACTGCAACAATTCAACTAGAAGAACGAGTAGATCTTGAAGAAGGGGAGCGCCTCTTCCATTCATAGATGTGGGTGAAGGGGACCCCATTGTATTTCATCATTGATAGCGGAAGCCAAAAGAACCTCATCTCAACAGAGGTCATCAAACAGTTGGGATTGTCGACAACACCACACCCGCAACCATACAAAATCGAGTGCATTTGCCAAGGATGTGATCTCTGTGTCAGCCAACAGTGCTAATCGTCATATGACATCCAACCCTTCAAGGATGAGGTATTATGTGATGTTGCCCCGTTGGATGTCTGTGATGTTCTTTTGGGACAACCATATATGTGGAAGTGCCATGTTATTTACGAGTCTCGACCCCGTAGTGTCATTGTTACTCTGGGGGGTCATATCTACAAAATACCAAAGGTAGTTCCAACTATTGTCCCACCTAAACAATGTCGCAACATAGTATCTCATACTACAAAATTCATCATCTTCACAATCCGTTCAAAATGTGAACAAAAGGGCACTGCAACCACTGCAGCCTTAGTCCAAGCACCTTCTATCTAGCAGAAGCAGGTCCACAAGATTGAAGCAAAGTGCAAATATTCCTTCTGCACATAATCATCCCATTAGGTTCTCAACAACCTCCCACAAACCAAGTAGTGCAACGTCTCCAGCAAAGTAAGCAACTCACCAAGGTTCAGATTCTACAAGCGCTTTCCCCTCTCCCCCGGGAACTCAACGTAATGGAGACCATTTCTTCCTAAGGAGGGAGGATTGATCCAAGTGGATATCAGTGGCCACCCACCTATTCCAACTGGCTCAAAACAGTTTGTTGGCAACTTACTAATTTTAACAGTTTTTCGGTTCCTAAACTTCACAGGCCATTTTTAGGGCCTAA
>JZKD02S1725832.1:65370-83366 GCA_000966675.3 Picea glauca
CCAACCATGGCTTGGTTTGTTTTTGTGGCTGTAGTTTATACTTATCAACAACTTTAGGGGCTATATAACTCAAATTTGAACTAGGGTCAATCAAAAGAGACACTAGATGGTTAGAGATCATACCTTCTATCTCCACCACTGAAGCTTGATGGTCAGCTTGGTTATTATCCAAGGCTGCATAAATCTGTGGCACACTCCTAGCCACATCATTGACTGTGGTAGCTTCCTGGATGTTATAAATCCTCTGATTATCTTGTTGTTGGTGTGGACAGTCTCTCAGGAGATGTTATTCTCCACAACCCCAAAATTTCAAAGGTTCTCTCTTTGGGTTATCAGTCTTTACTGGTACAGGTCCAGAAACTTTACTTCTGCCCGATGAGGGAAAATTCTGCTGGAGTACACTCCGAACTGGAAAGTTCATTCTTGGGTTCTTCTTATAGTTCTTAAATCCTGGGGATTTAATCCCTTTTTTTCTGAAATATTGAACTATTCTTCTGTTTCCATCCTTCACGAGGTTCTGCTCGATGCCCAAACTGTTCATGACAATAGGTTTCCTTTCGAATAGTGTCTTCTAGAGTCTTTGGCTCATCAAATTCAATTCTATTCCAATAGTCCTTGGGTAGCCCACTGATGAAGCACTGCACCTTTGCCTTTTCTACTTTTATATAAGGAACATATCTCAACAAGTCGAGGAATTTGTTGACATATTCCTCTATAGTGAGTTGCCCTAGTTTGAGTTCATAAAACTCTTTTGTCTTCTCGTCGAAATATTTTTCCAACAAATACTTCTTCCGGAAGTATTTCTCAAACTGTTTCTAGGACAGATTATCTTCGCGAACCCCTTTCACATTCTTAAGATATTCCCACCAAATGGAAGCCTTTCTGTTCAGATTGAAGGTGGCTACTCGGGCCTTCAAATTTTCTGAAAAATCATGGACTCTGAAATATTTCTTTAGTCCAAGCAGTGAGGCCTCTACTTCTTCTCCCTTCTTTATCTCACCATCGAAGGAGGGTGGTTTGGCCTTTCTGAATTCCTCGAATTTATGACCCTTGGAAGTATTTTGTTTCCTCTGTTTTCTTCGAGAGTAGGAAATGGTTCTACTACTGGAAGAGTCTTATGAATCGCCAGCTTCCTTCTCAGAGGAATCACTCGACACTGGTCCCTTACCTCTAGGGTGGACCTTTTTCGAGGTGCTCCTCTCAGTGTGGCCACTGATATGACCATGTTTCTAAGTTTCAGGTTCATGCTGCATTTGTTTTTGTAGATCTAATAAACTTTGCAATAAAACTACGTTAATTTCTGTTTGCTTTTCTTGTTCTTTCATCATCCTTTCATTGTCAACCTTGCAGCTTTGTAATTCGACCATGAGACTCCTCACAGTCTCAGCTAGATCTGGAGGGGTCCCTATTGCCCTTCTTTCGTCAGACTCTTCATCTCTATTGTGGGATCCCTCTCCCATGTTACCCATGATTTTGGTCGTCATGATGATGTATTGATGATGGTGTACTCAGGCCCTTCATAAGAACTTTTTCCTAAGAAAAGTTACTTTCATCTTTTCCCAGAAAACTCATTTTTGAAGAAGGTTCATAGGCTGCTAATATATTTGGGTGCGAGAATGCCTGATTCTCGCAGGCTGCCTTAAGCCAGGGTGCGAACTTCTCACATTGTGTTGAATAGACAGGGTGTGAACTCTTCCTAAAGCATGGAAAAAGATGAATTCTTGATGTTTCTAGAAGGGAATCTTCTACAAGGATGGGTTGGCATTCGAATGGTTATCCTAGTACTGGATTCCCTAATATTGTGGGATCATTCTTATCCAAGTAACTAATTCATTCTCTTCTATATATTGAGGGAATTCTCATGGAAAAGGTTAAGCAAGATTCATTGGAGAATTGGTGAAAGAATTGTGTGAAGGACTTAGCTGAACAACGGCTTGAAGACTCTAGCAAGTCTATCAAGAGGATTTGATCTTCTTCATACAAGGATTGAGCAAGTGTGTGTGTGGAAGCCAAGAGCCATCGAAAGGAAGCTTGCGACATCAAGGCTACCAGGTTGTAATCTTTACTTTCCATCAATATGATACAACGGCATGTCCCTTTCCCATAAAACTATTTTATTGTGTAATTCCTTGATCATACACATAAATTGATTGTTGAATATATCTTGCTATCTTCACTTTGGTTGGTTTGTGTTATCTTGGTCTTGACCTCATGAGAGCACTGGAGCGAAGCAAGAGCAACAAAGACCCTAGGAAGTGATATAAAGGTATGTTACTTGTTCCTTCCTACTAGTTGATTCAATGGTCAAAACTTAGGGAAAGAGTCATGTCCTGTCTTGTTTTGTTCTAGATTAAGGTGGATCTAGGGAGATATGTTAGTGTCTGCACCTATTGATTTGTCTGATAACAAAATTGGCGACTCCACTGGGGATCATCCCTTTTTCTTTGTGGCTTTTGGTGTTTTTTTGTGGCCATTTGCTCTTGTTTTACTTTTCTCCTTTCCTATCAATCTCTGAGTCTTCAAGATATCCTGATAGATCCTCTAGGTCCAGAGGCCTTTTCAAATTTTG
Organism: Picea glauca; assembly: GCA_000966675.3. Taxonomy (NCBI): domain Eukaryota; kingdom Viridiplantae; phylum Streptophyta; class Pinopsida; order Pinales; family Pinaceae; genus Picea; species Picea glauca. The sequence continues at coordinate 67,940 of JZKD02S1725832.1, forward strand.
TTTCATTTTCCAAAAAATTAACTATTTTCAGAGGTTCTCGCACTTTGCTTAAGGGTCACCTGCGAGAATCACTGATTCTCGCATTGTGTAATATTGCCAGCCTGCGAACTCATTTTTTCAAAATTTTGGATTTGAGTTTTGGCATCTTCAACTGCCCAGATCATTCTAGGTGCCTCATAAGAGTTTCTTGGACCATTGATTGATGTCTTTCTTAACTTCGTTTGCGTGCATGAACAGTCTTAGGATTTCAAGGCTCTTCTTGTCACTTTTGTCTTGACTTTTGTTTCTTGACTTTTCTTGGCAACACCACACTCTCTGATTTCAGAATCTGAGTGCGTTTGATTAGTTAAGGACCGGTGATCAGTTGAAAGTTGAGTTTTCTTGGACTTTATCATTTTCTTATTGTTTGAAAGATCATTTTTCTTATGCGATTGAAAAGAGTATATTGGTTTGCTTTTTATTTTTGTTTTCATTGAAAGAGTGGATTGGGTTTTTTATCATTGCTTGTTCATTGGCTTTTGATTTTCTGTACTCTTGCTATCATAGTGTGGGTCCTTTTTGAAAAGTGAACAAAAGTTTTTCTTTCAAAAAAATCTTTTTTGTCTTCAAACACATTGAAATCAATTGTTGAAGTTATTGAAAAAGACACAATAGAGAATTGTTGTTGATGTGTGATTTGTTGCATTTGCATTTTAAAGGAAATTTTGCATTGTAGTTCAAGGTTGATCTAGAAAACTTTCTCTTTCCCTCCCATACATAGGATTCATTGAACGAAAATCGATACATTTCATTCTCATCCATGCATTGTTGGGTCAGAGTCATACAACATAAGTTTCATTTCCATTTCCTTTGAGTAAATAACAACTCTTAATAACATTGCACAATCATAAAATTTATCTAGTAACTCTTTTCTAGAGCTCTCTTACACCAACATTTATCTAGGCTAGCACTTTGGAGTAGGAAGAGAGATACACTCTCCAAAAGCACAAAACACACAATAGCATCTTGTATTAGGGAGTGTTAAATTCCGTTTGCAACATCTTGTCCTGGGAAGCCCTTCTCACACAAGGGTCAAGCACGAGGTCGCATTGATATTGACAGAGTTACTCACCCTGCTTTGTTGATATCAGTGTAGAGATTTCACATATTATGGGGATCACTCAGAGGTATACCCACAATGATGAGTGGAAGCCTTTTGAGTTGATTTCAGGCTAGATACCCTGCCCTTGCATGTGGATCGGACTGTCGACTGTCCCCCAGGATTTATTGTTGTTGGTGGTGAACTTAGTGGCCTATCTTTCTAGGTTCTTACTCGAGGTGACTGTGAAGGGGAAAGTCTTCACGGTACCTGGAATTGACGTTGACCAAACTCACTCGGGCTCCTTGGAGGGTATACCCACGATTGTGTGTGGGAGCTTGCACCAGGGTGTAAGTCTGTTAAGCAGGTCATCAGCGTAACTTTTCCACCCTAGCCCAACCCCTTCTCGTCTTATTGTTGTGAAGTTGGATTTCATTACCAACTAGTGGCTTCGACATTAGAAGGTCTTGTTTGCTTGGTGTTGCTTCCTAGATTTTGTTTACTAGCGTGTGTTGTTTGTTTCTCAAAGTTGACCATAGGATTTTCTTCGCGAAGTTTGTCACTCATTTACAATAGCTCCTCCACGTCGTTCACGTAGGATGCAGGGTTTATCTCCAGAGCATATGGAAGGTTCTCAACCCTTGCCTACAAGTACACCTGAGGGCTCTCCTTAGCAAAGTGAAGTTACAGTCGTCACCACACCACAAGTGGAACGAACTAACTCTCTAGAGCATTTTCGAATTACTAATACTCGAGAGGACTTTCGACTTCACCCTGATTCTGAGCGACCATTTATGCGACTAAATTCTTTCGGAGAACTAGTTGTTACATCTTCTGGATCACTAGTTGGACCCTTTCTCGGCATAGAAGGCCAAGATCTTTTTTGATCTACAGGTGTTTTCCGATGAGACCTTTTTGGTCCAGGTTCCCCTGTGATTTCTGAAATCAATCCACCTATGATTTCCGAAATCTCTAGTCCAGAGACAGTACCGTTGACTACCGCTTATCACTTTTCCGTCCCTGCCGAAATGGCCCATCTTACAGCTACTACGAGTGTTCCAACCGGGTTTACTGCGGTTAGTCTCGCTCCCATCAATACACCGCGAACGCCTAACGTCATTTCGACACTACCACCTGGATACCGTGCGTTGAATGCTTCCATCCCTACTCCTGCGCAAACTCCATCCAGCTCTCCTAGTGGTCCTTCTTCTTCTAGGCACTTTCTTCCCGGTTTTGTTCCAACACTCGTTCAATTTCCTTTTGGAGGACCTTCTTCGTCTTCTACTGGCAATCCTAATCCTAGTGGCGCTATTCTGTCATTCACTCCAAATTACCAGCTTCTGAGTGGTGGACAATTTCATCAAGGTAGTATAACTCAACCCCCTTTCAGTTGGAAAATTCCAATTGGAACACCACCTTCGATGGGAGGACTGACCCCACCTTATGGGAAAAACATACCTCCGTCCTTGGCCCAGTATTGGAATCAGTTGATACAAAATCCTCCTCAAATGTCTGGAGGGCAGTAGTTCCCAACTGCATTCGTAACACCTTCTAGTATGGGCCAACCATATCCAAGTTCGTTCAATCCCATTTGAGAGGAAAATGCTCAAACTCAAGCCCCTGTTCCAGGGTATACTCCTATGAGCTAATATCCTCTCCAACCACCACTGAATATGCCTGGGTCTTCACATTATATGAAGACTGCTTATGGTCCTATTGGTTTGTCGACAGGGCTTCCTCCCCAAAGCCACCAGTACCTACAGGTGAATCGACAGTTACCCTTTCTCGCCACTTTGGATCTTCCGGATTTGTCAAGAATTTTAAATGATCCTATTCGTCACTCTCCCCAATGGCCTATTATTCCAGCCAAGCTTCCATCATACATTCCTAAATTCAACGGCAAAGCAGGAGAGGACCCCAACAATCACGTTATGACTTTTCACTTATGGTGCTCATCCAACTCGTTGATGGATGACTCTATTCGTTTACATCTTTTTCAATGAACCCTTACAGGTTCTGCTACGAAGTGGTATATTGAATTGCCACGAGGTTTCTTCTCTGATTTCAACACCCTAGCTATGGCTTTCCTTACGCATTACCAGTTACTGATCCATTATGACACGGGGACCGAGATTTTGACTTCCTTCAATCAGAACAAAGGCACTCATATATCTGATCACATCCATGAGTGGAAAAGGAGACGACGTCTCATAAAACTTGAGCTCCCCGATTATTTGCTGGCGGAGTGGTTCACAAAATCATTTGTGAACGACATTGGTAAGGACATTTCCATGGGTGGCATAGTCACGAAAGAGCAGGCTATAAGTCGTGTTCAATATCTTGACCTCGTTTACTCACAAACGGGAACCCTTTACGATTTAGTACATGACTTAACTCATCCTAATACTTCCAGCACTTCAGCAACTCCAGCTGCTTCGCATGCAACTGACGGTGTGATTGGCTCTACTCAGGCCCAACCAAATTCCGCCTCAAGCACAAACCCCAAATCTACTTCTTCTAATGTTCAAAATGCTCCATCTCCTGCCCCTCCCACCGAAAAGACTTCTGAGGTAAATGCAGTCCAATCTACCCCAGCCGGTAAAAACAAATCTAAAAAGGGGAGAGGTAAGAATAAGGAGGGCAAAAATAATTCTCCAGCAAAGCAAACCAAAACTACCCCTGTTGACGATCGGGATAAGCGCAAACCACGATACCCTTTCCTTATCTGTGATGATGATCACTACATGAAGGATTGTCCACGATGTGCCGAGGTCATAAAGTTCCTTCATGGAGCTCCAAAACCACCTGCATCGGTTGTCTTGTCCCAACCCTTCCCGTCTCAACAACAGGCTCAGTTGGTCATCCATGACCAACCCTCATCTTCTACCACATCATATGTTTTGACTTGTACTGGTGATTCTAAGTAGAACAACGTTGCACTCACTACTCAAGCCAAAGATTATTCTCCCTCTAAGGAGAAGGTTGATGATTCACCCCCTTCCTTGGTACAACCCTCTCCTACGACTCCACCTACCAACGGTCTTCTTCATCTTGAACGACCGAGCCTCGACACAGTTCAACGGAAGGCACTGTTGAAAGCTATCGGTGGAATTGATCCGACGGATACGAATTTAATAATCTTTGACTTGGAAGACCACATTCCAAGGTTACCCCCTCAACTTGCATTACAGATCCAAGTGGCTGTCTCTGACAAAAACATTTGTCGAACAGTTATTGACGAGGGTGCCTCGACGTGTGTCATGTCTCTTTCTTCCTGGAAAGCCATTGGCTCTCCTTCTTTGAATGAATCCCAGAACAATATTAAAGCCTTCAACGACTTTGGTTTTAAGCCCTACGGTGTTCTTCCTTCGTTTCCCATCATGTTAGAAGGCAAAATGGTCCAAGTCGAAGTGGAAGTCTTTGACGCTCCCCTTGATTATAATATTCTGCTTGGCCGTAGCTGGATCGATTCCATGCGCACAGTTGTGTCGACCCTTTTCTGTGTGGTACGTTTCCCACATCATGGTAAGGTTTTCACCATCGATCAACTCACCTTCTTCAATTTCGATACCCGTATTGGCAACGTACCATTTATCGCTAAAACCCCACCGAGTTATGAGAACCTCGGTGTAGACCTTCTCAAGGATTCTTCGTTAATGGGTACTTTCCCCATTCCACCTCCCGATGTTCCACATTCGTCTGTTGCTTCCATCAATATGATCTCCACTTTGCCTCACGACCTTCCTGTGTCTAACCACCCCTGGATAGTACCTGACCTTGGAGATCATCTTCGTTTCGACGACAAAATACCATTAAGTCCAGTTGAATCCGCTTATCAGGCCATTCAATCGACAACATATTCCACCCCTTCTCTTGGTGAGTTGTCTCTCAATCCTTTTCGTGTTATTTTTTCCACTGACGAGATGATCATGTCTGTCATGAAGGACACCCCTTGGGACGATGGGCATCATCGTTCCATCCTCTTTCTGAAGCAACATACTCTTGAGAACTACCAACAGATTTCGACCTCGTCGACCGTTGTTGTCATTTCGACCATTCCCGAGTCTGCACACGATGTGTTTTAGGAAGGGAACTTAAGTAATATCTCGCCCACTATTCCCATTGAAATATCCATCAAACCTAGGATTGTCGAAAATGTCCATATTGGAGATTCGTGCTCCTCTGACGAAATAGTCACCTATACATCCCTTTTCAAAGAGTTTCGTGACATGTTCGCCTGGAGCTATGAATAAATGCCGAGTATCGACCCTAATATTGTGATACATGAGATTAAAACATATCATGACGCTAAACCCATCCAACAACGCCTTCATCCAGTTCACCCACGTAAAGTGACTGCTATAAAGCTCGAAGTCGAGAAACTTATTAAAGCCAGCTTTATTTATCCGGTGGCTCTCACAGACTGGGTTTCCAATATTGTCTCGATTGACAAGAAACAAGGTACAATTCGTGTATGTGTTGATTATAGGGATATCAACAAAGCTTGTCCAAAAGACAACTTTCCTACCCCTTTCGTCGATCAGATTGTCGATGAATGTGCCGGAAGTGAAATCTTCTCTCTCATGGATGGTTTCTCTGGATATAATCAAATTAACATTGTTCCCGAGGATCAACATAAGACTGCTTTTATTTGTCCTTGGGGTACTTTTGTCTATCGAAAACTTCCTTTCGGTCTCAAGAACGCTGGCGCAACTTTTCAACGCACTGTGTCTTATGCTTTTCATGATATCAAACACATTGTTCAACCATATTTGGATGATTTACCGGCTCATTCTATGTGCCGAGTTGATCACCCAACCGACCTCCGAGCCATTTTTGTTTGCTGTCGGTTCTACTGTATACGTTTAAATCCTCATAAGTGCGCTTTCTATGTGGAATCCGACCGTCTTCTAGGTTTTATCGTTTCGCATCAAGGGATTCAGGTGGATCCTTTAAAGGTTGAGGCAATCCTTAATCTCCCTCCTCCTTCTACATTTCGCTTGCAAAGTTTGCAAGGGTAAGCAAACTTTCTTCGTCGTTTTATCCCAAATTACACTGAGATAACTTGTGAATTTACGCGACTATTAAAAAAGGATTCAGAGTTCGTCTGGGATACCATTGCCAACAATGCTTTTGAAGCTTTGAAGTTGTCCCTAACACGAGCTCCGCTTCTCTTTCCCCCCGATTATAATCATGATTATTTCCTTTAACTTGCTGCCTCGGATTACACCATTGGCATGGTTCTCATCCAAGAGGATGATGCTCACGGTGAACATGTTATTTACTACTTGAGTCGAAGTCTCACGCCGACTAAAATCAAGTATCAACATGTCGAGATACTGGCCTTGGCTGCCATCCAAGCCATCCAACGCTTCCGGCACTATATCCTCTCATGCAAGACAACGGTGATTTCTCATTGCAACCCTATGAAACATATTGTGACACGTCAATTGCTAGGGGGAAAATACTCCAAATGGATTGTGATACTCCAAGAGTTTGATTTGGAATTCGAACACGCCAAGTCCAAGAAGTCCTTAGTTTTTGCTGAGTTGATATGCGATTTTCCCCATTCTGGAACGGAAAATGTAGCAGTTGATTCATTACTCGATGAATCTCTTTTCCTTATTAGCACTGATGATCTTTGGTATGGGGATATCATTATATATCTCCAAACCCAGACTTTCCGGCCAACTTTGTCCAGTAGTGAACGACGTCGAATACGCTATCAAGCTCATCAATACATTATCCTTGGGGATACTCTTTATCGTCGAGGAATTGACTCTGTTTTTCGATGTTGCCTAACGTTTAATGAAGCCGAGAAAGATCTGAATGACTGCCATTCTGGAGCATGTGGTGGTCATATGTCTGGGTATGCTACTGCCCAGAAGATCTTATGCGCAGGGTATTTTTGGCCTTCTTTGTTTAATGACTGCATCATCGCCGTTCAGAAATGCCATGCTTGCTAGAGCTATAATCAGAAAATACGGTCACATCCTGCTCCTCTTCACCCTGTGGTCTCAGTTGGTCCCTTTGCGAAATGGGTTATCGATTTCATGACATGTCACCCTCACTCGACCGGGGGGCATGGTTACATTATTGTAGCTGTTGATTACTTTACGAAATTGGCCGAGGCGATGCTGACATTTGACAACACTGGAAATACCACAGCGTTATTCATTTTTAATCATGTCATAGCTTGTTTTGGTGTTCCCCAAGCTATCGTCACCGATCACCGTAGCCACTTTAGGAATTTTATGATGTCCGAACTCACTGAAAAGTTGGGTTTTCGCCATGATAACTCAACGCTCTATTATCCACAAGCCAACGACCAAGTCGAAGCCATTAACAAAGTTCTCATAACTATGCTCCGATGAATGATAGGGATTCGTAAAACAGGTTGGCACATAATGTTGTTTTCGACATTGTGGGCATACCGGACATCTGTCAAGTCCTCTACTGGGTTTACACCTTTTCAGCTAGTCTATGGTGTGGAAGCCATTCTCCCTATTGAATGTGAGCTACCTTCTTTAAAACTAGCTGTTGAACTCCTACCCAATACTTTTGCTGAGGAAGAACGTCTATTGTATCTTATGCGATTAGACGAAACTCGACATGATGCCACCCTAGTCATAGAGGCCCAGAAAAAGCATGTCAAGGCCCAATACAACAAGCATGTCAAGCCTCGCGTTTTCTCCGAAGGTGATCTTGTTATTCTCTATGAACAGGATTGAGATATGTTAGGAGCTGGGAAATTCGAAGCCATGTGGCGAGGTACTTATATCGTTCGACGAGTTTTGGAAAAAGGACCTTATGAGTTAGTAGATTACGATGGTATCCCTTTGAGTGAGACCAGGAATGGATTATACTTGAAGAAGTACTATGCATAAAATCATCTATGCACTAGTACTTGTTTTTTTATTGTATCATACTTCTTGTGTGTTACTATAGCTTGCTTTTGTTGTTATCTGGTCTCTGCCCTTATGTTACGTTGTGTTTGATTTCCAGATGTCGGAGTCTTTGCTACCCTATATTGGCTTGACTGATGGCGCTAGCCGTAGTACTCAGAACCTTGCTTCCACTGCATGGGCAATTTACACCCCTACAAACAAACTTGTCTCTTTACGAGGTGTGTGTCTCGGCCGTGCGACCAACAACATTGCAGAGTATAGCGTCGTTATTGAATTATTGGTTGATGCTATCTCACTTGGAATTCATCATTTGGTTGTGCGACTTGATTCACAACTTGTAGTACTACAGTTAAGTAATGTCTATACTATTCGAAGTTCTACTTTGTTACGGGTGTATTTATGAATTCACCTCTTGGAACGTTATTTTGATCACATTGAATAACATATTCCTAAATGTCTAAATACTTTAACAGATGCATTGGCTAACTATGTATTAGACAGACATTTGAATCATTTATAATTCAATCACATCAATATTCACACAATACATGATAAACCGGTAGAATCCGTCTATATATATAACGATCAAAAGAGTTTTTTACAAAAAGTTTGTCCAAAGACCAAAATGTCAAAATATGAAGCTTATAGCTTCTACAAAGGGACGTCATGAATGACGTTCACGGTAACACATGACTTCCCGAGCAACCCTATAGAGTAGTCGACTCATGGACCCTGACACTCCTATAGTATGACGCTGATCGCGTCGTGGAACCTATTCCAGAGTCATGTTTGGAATATCTGCGGTCAAACCCTCCAAATGTTGTTCCACCACTTGATAATCCTCAGCATATTGTGGCACTGCTGCTACCTCTCCTCGTCATTGAATGGGATAAGTACCAGGAGGTCTGTAAGGTCCAACATCTGTGACATCAACAATGATTTTTTATTTAGTCTTTGGAAAAACATATAAAACAAAAACATTTGAATATAAAAAAAAATTCACAAAACATTTAAAAAGAGAAAAATGTGTGTACTTCTTACCAAGTTCCCCCCACTGAGCATCCTCTAGCAGTACTACGTCCAGATCTCCTCGGAAATCTAACCCGGCATAAGCATAGTCGTCAATCATCAACATCTGTGGTTGAAGCCAGTCAAAGAACGTATCATCATACTTAATGATCAGTCCAGCTACATGCCGGGCCATAAGCTGACACCATATCAACATCCTTGGATCCCTGGGAGTTGGTAAATTCCACTCAACCTACAGTCTCAGTAAGGGAACCCTCTCAAGGAATAAGGAAACTAGCAAAGATTTGTACCCGAATTGCTTCAGGTTGCCTTATCTGCATTTGGTCAACTGTCTTTTTACACTACGAAGCACAGCATCTGCCCAGTTGAACACTCGAGGTTCAGTACACTCGATGACATACTGGAAGTAACTTTGTAACGCCATGTGAGGAGCAGAACTCCCAGCCATCCGAGCTATGGTGAAAATGATAGTACGGAGGGTCAAATCTCGTACCCCCCAAATAGCTAATTTTCCCTTCTTTCTCTCTGCCTCGGGAACGCAGTGTAAACGACAGTACTCACTCATGGGCAGCCCACCACCTCTGCCACCAGTCAGGCTCACATAGTTCCCACACCGTGACAATCCAGTCAAAAATTAAATGTCCTCAATATATAAGGACAGTGTGTGGACCCCCACATGAAATACCTGTTGATCAGGGTCCCACATACGAACCCAGTACTCTAACAACCTGACTTGGGCCCTCATGCCCGGGATACAAAAGTACTTCAGGAGGCCATAGTTTCTCAAAGAAACAATAGTAGGTGGATGATTTCTGGCAATTGCATTGTTTTCTTCGTGCTCCCTTTCACGCCATTCAAGAACCATTTTGATGGCCAATTATCTGCATAAGGAACACAAAAAGAAGATTAACAACTTTTTTCATGATTTGGTTCTTGTTCATTGGGTAAATTTTTTAAATTTTTTTGAGCTTTTTGGTTCTCGCAGGTGCTTTGTGTGCACAGTGCAAGAACCTCACAGGTTGCTATGGGCTCACCTGTGAGAATGCCCCATTCTCGCAGGTCCCATGTAGCCCACCTGTGAGAATGGCAGCGCGCAAGTAGGGCTCACTAAATCAATTCAAAAATGGATTTTTAACCAATGGAAATGAAAAATTAAACCATGAAAGTGTAAAGGACAAAGAGCCTACCTCACTGTCGCTGACAGCTCGCTGAATGGACACCCGTAACTCCCGCAATCTGACGTCGAACTTTGAGGGAAAAAGAGGGGATTTTGAGCTCAAATAGTGGAAAGGTAAAAATGATATGGTAAAAAGAGTATTTACTCATTTTTATTTACTTTTACTATGTCATTTGGTTTTTTTTTATTATTTATCTATTAAACCCTAATCCCTAATGTCATTTTGAGTGTAATTTTTGCAGGCGTAATGATTTCGATGGTCAAATATAGGGATATAGACATGTTTTTCTTTGTCATCGCTTGTTTTGATTGTTTTTTATGGTTTTTGTATAAAACCTCGAGCGTGGTCTTTGTCCGTTCTTGCGCTCGAAAATACATAAGAACACGATTGAGCATATTTTTATCACTTTTTCGGGCTCAACAAGGTTATACGAAAAAGGAACCCCCCGGAGTCCTCTTTAAGCTCTTTTTAGACTCTCTAAACATGCAAAGATAGTCGAGCGACCTTGCTATTTTCACACTCGATAAAGTATCTGAAGTAAGCATCTGGTGAGCGATAATTTGTCTCTTTTTCGGTCTCATCCAGACTATTTTACGAAAAAGGAACTGAGAGAGTTCTCTTTTAAGTGTTTTTCCAGACTCTATAATCATGAAAAACTTTCGAGTTTTCTATCTTTGGACTCGTTAAACAAACATCGACAGACCCGCAATGGGACAGAACCACTCCTTCTCAGGGTTCGTTAAACATACTCCGAAGGATAAGATTATATCAACAAGCATATGTTATCCTCCTCAAGATTGCATAAAAATAAAGAGGTATTCACCAGAAATGGTGGGGAAATTTTTTGGGAAAGGGATATGTTTTCATCTTCATATTGATTGGCAGTAAGTGTCGCTCTTGAACATGGCACCCACTATTCATCATTTGAAGACAGTTTGGGAAATCCATTTATCTCTCATTTGATTTGCTACAAGGTCATTCCCTGTGTCGTCTTAGGTCATTCCCTGTGTCGTCTTTGAGTCAATGCTGCCAAATCATTGGTCGTGTCATTTATATGTTCAAGAGAAGTCCATCTGAAACTTATATTGAGTCGACCATCTGCAATTGTACATTCTCTCCGTGTCGGCCTTCCCTGTGTCCAGTTCAATTTACATCATACTCTGTTTCACCTTCAAAATATGTTACTTATTTCGTGTCATTGATGGGGGATACATCAAGGCCCTCCTGTGACAATTTTTGTTCCGTCAACTTCAACTCATTATCTGGAATCAAGACTTAGAAATTATTTGGTACCTTGGAGCTTGCATGCCTCAATGGTAAGTTTCCTCGCTTTCGACAGTGGGTTTACATCATTGATCCCTGATTGAAAGATTCCATCGAATGTTCGACTTGAACTCATTCATTCACACTCAATGGATTGTACTAGAGTACCTTGGGAGTCATTGACATCAATGGTGATTTCCCTTGCACTTGTTAACGGTTTCATCAATAATCGATAATCAAGTGGTTTCTGCCATGTTCGACTTCGACACATGTAATCACATGGTTAGATTTGTACTTTTTGAGTGACGAGATTGAAGACCCTGGATATTATCCTTTTGTCCAGGTTGCGATGGAGTCTGTATAATTTGCGACACATAGATCCACTGTGGCTATGTCGTCTCAATTTGAAATTTCTCACATAGATCCACAGTGTATTCTTGGTAGCCATGCTATATTTTGATGGCATGGATCCACATTGTATGATTGGTGGCCATGACCCATGTCTACAATGTCATCAGTCTGTGATCTGAGTATGGGAATGCCTACCTCAGAATTAATATATAAGATATTCTGCATATGCTTGGCTGTTCACAGGTTTTCGATTAGGTGTGCTCCTGGTTTTCGACACACACATGGAACTTACAAAGTCTTTCAGTTGTCACTGGTTCCAACCTCATACTTTGGGGGCAATCTGTTACCCATGATTTTGGTTGTCATGATGATGTATTGATGATAGTGTACTTAGGCCCTTCATAAGAACTTTCTCCTGAGAAAAGTTACTTTCATCTCTTCCCAGAAAACTCATTTTTGAAGAAGGTTCGCAGGCTGCTAATATATTTGGGTGCGAGAATGCATAATTCTCGCATGCTGCCTTAAGCCAGGGTGTGAACTTCTCGCACTATGTTGAATAGACAGGGTGCGAACTCTTCCTAAAGCATGGAAAAAGATGAATTATCGATGTTTCTAGAAGGGAATCTTCTAGAAGGATGGGTTGGCATTCAAATGGTTATCCTAGTACTGAATTCCTAATATTATGGGATCATTCTTATCCAAGTAACTAATTCATTCTCTTCTATATATTGAGGGAATTCTCATGGAAAAGGTTAAGTAAGATTCATTGGAGAATTGGTGAAAGAATTGTGTGAAGGACTTAGCTGAACAACAACTTGAAGACTCTAGCAAGTCTATCAAGAGGATTTGATCTTCTTCATACAAGGATTGAGCAAGTGTGTGTGTGGAAGCAAAGAGCCATCGAAAGGAAGCTTGTGACATCAAGGCTATCAGGTTGTAATCTTTACTTTCCATCAATATGATACAGTGGCATGTCCCTTTTCCATAAAACTATTTTATTATGTAATTCCTTGATCATACACATAAGTTGATTGTTGAATATATCTTGCCATCTTCACTTTGGTTGGTTTGTGTTGTCTTGGTCTTGACCTCACGAGAGCACTGGAGCGAAGCAGCAGGAACAGAGACCCTAGGAAGCGATATAAAGGTATGTTACTTGTTCCTTCCTACTAGTTGATTCAATGGTCAAAACTTAGGGAAAGAGTCATGTCCTCTCCTGTTTTATTCTAGATCCAGGTGGATCTAGGGAGATCTGTTAGTGTCCGCACCTACCGATTAGTCTGATAACATCCCACCTCTTGATGAGTCACCATAATCTGTGTCTGTAAATTCCCGTAGCTGATCGTTCGCTTGGGTGCAAAAGACAAACGCTGGTTGTTAGTCAATAGTTGGATACATTTTTATAACCCGTGCAAAAATTCATAATTCTTTCACATGCATACATAGTCAGGTTCTTATTTTCAAACTTTGATCCTTTGAATATATAGAAAAAAAAAAAAGGTTTAAGATAGAGGGTTACTCCTCTTAGGAGTGTTCCGAACGGAGCTTCTGCGTAACTCATTTATGAGCCCAAACAGGCCGAGTGCTGTAACCATGCTCTGATACAAATTTGTAACACACCCACTACGACATAGTAGAAATTTTTCTTTTCATCAAGGGACAGAATCCCCGAAGTCCTACGGGAGCCTAGCGCAGGCTAGTCCTTCCCTGTTCACCTCCCTGTGATCATGGGTTAGGACCACAGGCCAAACAAACCAGGCGCCTTTTCATGTTTCGCGACTTAGCGATACATGTGGGTTCAATCCTTAAAGATGGAATGGCGAGGGGGGTTCCAGAATGAAACCCGGGCCGTAGATCTGGGCACACAGATTATGGTTGTCCAGATCTTTCCACTGCTTAACGACAAAGCACTAACTCCCTATTTCGATAGGACCACATACGCGCCTAAATGCAAGTGTCTTTCACAACTCGCAACCTCGCGAGTTGCGAGTCGAAGACCCTCGAATTTTCTTCACTAATCGCCGATACTCGAGATCATGATATGTGTATAGCTTCCTTCTGTCAGTGTTCTCTGCGCATGACCACCGACTAGGCTAAATGCTATCTCCTCTCGCTATTCGACGCTTCGTGAGCTCAATGGTTGGACTCTCATTCATTCCTTATGCGATCCTCTGAGATCTGAAAGTCAGTAAAGGTTAACCTTCCTCTCGCACTGCTTGCAACTCGCCACTTCGCAAGTTTTAGTGTCGAATCTTGGCACCTTCCCTTCACGAAACCCCGAGATGTGAGAAGACAACGGAGCATTAACTTTCTTCTCCAGGCGGCGCATGTCCACCCGTCAATCACGTGGGCCCCACCTTGAAGCTCTGCCACGTGGTCTCTCGTACTCGACTCTTGACACTTCGCTACTCGTGAGGTTGTAAACGAATTTTTTCAACCTCCGAACCCCCGAACGCGTGATAGGCGATGGGATTCCTGATCCAACGGTCCTCCCATTCTCTGGATCCAATGGTTGTCTCCGCTCCTTGCGACTTGGTGCACCCAGCCTTTAGGCTCTTACCTTGCGAACCTCCGAGTTCACGAGATCCCTGGATCTCTACCACCTGTCCTCCTTGGATGGACGGTCCTGATCCTCTCGCGACTTCACGGCTTGAAGCATCCAATCCTAACCGCCTTGCAACTCTGCAAGATCCAACGGTTATCGGCTATTCGCCATTTCTATCTCGAAGTGTCTCTGCCGTTTGTTTATTCTCTCTTTTGTGCATGTCTGGACGTGCGTTTTCGACGACCCAGATCTATTTCACCCCAGTAAATCTAACGACAGTCATAGCTCTTCCTTGAGCATGCACTTCTCTTTCTTCCCCTTGGAAGATTTCTTAAGTATCAAAGGCCTCGACCTTTGCTTCTCCTCTGCGACCTTCGCAGCTATGGCTCCATGCACAAAATGGCACTATCCCTTCCGGGCTTCCCTACTCTGACGTCGTGAAGGATTTCCTCGACCTCTGTGAATTCCTACGGGGTCTGTGCATCTGATCAGGTGCTATCTGTCCTGAGCTTCATCAACTATGAGAGACTCGGGAGCTTTGCGCTCTTTCTCCTGGGTTTGACTCTTAAAAGAGTCTTCAACACGTCTATTACTCTCTTTCATCAAGTCTATGACTTGAGTGGATCTCGGTCTCTACACTACTCGTGAAAACAAAGGAGAGGGGTTGAGACATTTAACGCCCCCTCTTCTCCTTCCAATCTAACGGCTGTGAGTGACCGCAGATCTTCCGACAGGATCTCGCCCGTCAAACGATACTTATCTCTACACAGCCATCCCGAGACTTCAAGAGGATCGTTCCTCCTCGTGCATGGTTACTAAGGCCTTCCGCCTTCACATCCTCTTTTCAGGTTCTTGATGGGATTTTCAAGGAAGGTATCTTTATGGGGAGGTTTACCCAGGGTACTATTTGAGGCAGATAAGGGTATCTCTCTCTCTCGAGAACCAGACGTGAAGTTGGAATTAGATCAGTATGCATATAAATAGTGATTTATGAAAACATAAGCTATACGTAGTCTTTCCATTATAAACATGCAACTACCAGTACTGAGCAAAACACCACACAGACATTCTTGCA
>JZKD02S1725843.1:12626-23935 GCA_000966675.3 Picea glauca
GATAACCAAAAATATGGATAACACCCCCATTTATCGATGATTGCATCTAGGAGATCTTTCAAAGTCTTGAACTTGTTGTTTGGGAAATCTTCATACCAGTCTGAAGCATCATCTTCTAAGGATAAAAAAAACAATTTCATTTTGACATCTTCATGATCATGTGCAACACATCATTTATTTATTCATCTCATAAAACACTTAACATGCATTTTAGCACTAACAACATCATTCCCTTGAAAACTAGGTAACTATTCAATTGCTTTTTCAGGAATTGCATGAGGGTATCCATTTATATTAGAAAATTCACAAGGATAATATATAGTCATTTTTTAGATACAATTATTCACAAACAATAAGAGAATATCAGAAACAGACTTGGATCCTAAATGACTAAGGATTCTACGAGAAGTGGCTTTGGTTAACCTCCTCCTATAAACTTGTTCAGATTCGGGGATGAAGTTAACTAGGCCTCTTCTTGTAGAATACTTAGTCAAATTGAAAATTAGTGGAGTCACCATATGATCGAGTTTATTTGTGATAAAAAAAAATCATAAAAAAACTAAGTAAAACAAAAAGGAAAACAAGGTCGTAATCCAGGAATAGAAAGATTTACCCCCAACAACGTTGCCAAAAATGTTGTCGCCTTTATACACACATGAGTAACGTGGAAGAAATATTTAATCCACTTGGTGTGTCCTTGGGGGAAAGTTAGAGTTAAGGTGATGTCACCTAATCCTCAACTCCTCCGTCTAGGCCAACTCCTAGCGAAGCCAAGGGGGTTAGTCCCTAAAGAAAATAATCTAAGGCTTGAACTAATCTAAGTACAAGAAATAAATCTAGGAGTTTATTATAAAAGACAATATATAAAGTAAATCTGCTCTAAGAGCATATATCAATCAACCACCACAATATACATAAATAAGTACTTGCATGAAAAGGATACTTAAAATAACAAGATGCAAGTAAATAAGGAAATAATTCAAGATTAAATATAAATGCTTGAAAAATAAAAGTACTTGAAGCAAATGGATTTGTAAAGTGTGTAATGAGACAAGTGCCTTAAAAGGATCGTGGAAAATTGTTGATCGTGTGTTTTATTAGATAATCTTTATTGAAGGTAGGTTAATGAGATGAATTTTATTCGCAAAAAATAAAGTGTTTGAGAAACAAGATGTGGCATCTTTAGAGACTATCTCTTTGTTTGGAAATGTGTTGAGAACCTACCAAAGCCCCGAAGGCTCCACCAATAAGTTCACTAGGGGTGTCAGATGTCCAAAACGGGTGGGAAACTGAGTCCCAAGAGGGCCCACCTTACTTCACACACTCCCACTAGGCATTTTACTGTGCTTTAAGATAGAAACTATTCAGATTTTTCTATTTATAACTACTCCAAACTTACTAGCCCAGCGTGTATGGAACTTACTCCCAGAAGATCGAGACAAGCTCGCAATTGGAAGGGTTAGGAACAACACTGGGAGTTGAGGGGAAATGTTTATTTTAAACAATAAAGTAAAATATTGAAAATGAAATGTTTTCTAATTTCTAAGTCTTCACAGACCAGCCTCTTGCGACGAGTTGAGGAGATGGTTTATTTTCCATCTTTCAAATTGCATAAATGAAAGCTAAACTAGCAACTCATGTTCTACTTTGTGAAAAAAAAACTAAACTAAAATTGTGATTTGTTTTAGCTTATACTTATTATGTGAGATTGTTTTGAATTTTAAAGCAAGAGAAAGAGAACTAGAATGACAAATGCTCCAAACCACAACACCAACCCCCCTAGGGGGGAACACAAAGTGAGGCCTCCCTTGGCTCAGTTATTTTATTATCTCGGTTACAATAATCTCTTGAAGGGACTTGGGATCTCTTTAAATGAGATGCGGTTCCTTATAAAATGGATTGAAAATATAAATTTATGTTTTTTACAATATTTTCCAAAGGTGAAAGGTAGCTTAAGGGGTCTTTGAAACTCCTAATATTAAAGATATGGGCAACATTTCCCCTTGTATTTTCACTAAATCTGCAAAATCAGCAAGTTAATTGGGGCAAAATGTGCCCAAAAAGCTATTGGAAGACCCTGCAAAATATGTTAGTCAATGTACACAAATTATAGAAAAAATGGCTCAGTAAAACTACACAAAACTAACAATTAGAGCTAAATAAAACAAGAAAGGAAAGGCCTTTTCTCTATGATATTACTTGTTGTCCCAAAACAATAAATAATATTACAAAGATGCCTAGATAAGACTTCTAAACTCTTTACAAAATGAATCTATCTTTAGCTTTTAAATATTTCTTTTAAAATGAAACTAAGATAGATTGCAAGCTAGATTTGTGAATTAAGCTTTGTGATATAATCTACTTGCTCTTACCATGCAAAATAAAAGGAAAATTTAAGACTTTACTTTAAAATAGATAACTTTACTTTGCATGAATTGAAAGTAACCCAATTTGATAAATTTAGAAATGGAGAAGGAGAAGAAGAAAAGTGCTTTGAAACCCTTGGAAAATTGGGCATGAAGGAGTCTTGTTGATGGATCCACAAGAGGGGATATGTCTCCTTGAAATATTGAAGGGTGAGGTAAGTGCAATCGATGTCTATCCTCCTCTTCAAGTGTGATGATCTGCAAAAGACTTAGAGATTCCTTGCCAAAACCCTGTTAAACATATGATGCTACTTACAAAGAAACTTTAAAATAGCATGAGCATTAACCGAAATGAACATGCAAACTAAATATATCAATTGAAAATGAGCATTGGGATTATTAAACAACCATTTTTTTTTAATCTTTACCCAATTAGGAGATATCTCCTTTTAGAGGGCATACAATAACAATTATAAGCAAAAAATACACATAAGTAAATTATACCTCACAATTAAGCATTAGACATAGAATCTCCACACATGAAATTAGACACCAATGTAGCCTCCAAAGCCTTTATTTATTCCAATAAAAACTAGAATGATACAATAACAACAATACAATGGAACGATTCCCAAGCTCCAACTAGCTTGTGCAAATGGGAGAGAGCATTATTTATAAGAGGAGGGGTGCACTTCCCAAGGAAGGAGGGTGCACCACTTGGTGAGAAAACTTATGCCAATTGTAGGAGATAGAGGTGCCACCTCTCTCCACACTCCACACACTTGACACATGGGAAAGGGAGTAGGTTAGAGGGGTGCCACCTCTCAAGAGGTAGGCAACCTCCTCTTGGAATGTGTCACATCTCTCTAAGGTGGGTGCACCCTCTCTTGAAGATCTCTCCAATCTAGAGATTCCATCCTCCTAACTCATCATCCACTTGTAACTTAACTAAAAGTTGCTTTCCCTTGATTTCCACATAGCCTTTTAGGCTTTATTTATCTAAAAACATGTTTCCGACAACTTTGCTAAAATTTAACATTTCTGTTTTTTTATGTCTTTTTTGGGTTTTGAGAGTAAAATACCTTTTCGGTGATTAAAATCACTAATTTCTCTCGCAAAAGTGGGTACTTAGGTAAATTGGGCGATATAGGTTAAAAAATGAGAACCCCAAGGAATATAATGCCTCCTAGTACTAATTTTTATTACAACTTCAAATTACAATTAAAAATTTCTATTTTACGGGAAATTTTTTATTAACTGGAAAAATTAAAAAATCCTAAGGGGGACATAACACATTTCCATAAAAATATAGGAGGATGTTTAGCATGGTAATATACATTATACACTAGGATTATATGACCATGCCAAGGTCTAACCATGAGTATATACTCTAGCTTTGGAGGAATTGAGTGAAAAAACTCATAAATTATAAATTGTTTGGACAACAAAATACATTTAACAAGTAAAAAAAACACTCTAGAGTAAAAAATCATGTATAAGTATTAGGAGGATAAAACTTTTACAAAATTCATCATGCAACACCTCTTATTACAATTCCCCGCGGGGTATGGAAATGTGGAAAAATTTGGTCAAATAGACCAGATGAACTTCTGAACTCTGAATACTGAGCATTTGATTGCTCAAACTTTGGCAGCTCAACTGCAAGTCCAACTAGTGCAACTCAGTGGATAATAGTTATTATTATTGACTCCATAAAACCCTAAAAGGCACTGATTTCTATACTCTTGTGGATGAATGAGATCGAAACAAAATTTCAAACTATCTTCTTTGAACTCTCACTAACACTAATAGCCATACTGTTGATGTTATAATCGTTGTTGCAACCTTTATTTTGCAACCCTAACAAGCATACTAACCTAAAAAACTACCCAGAAATTTGCACTAGCTTAGGTGCTACCACCCAAGGCACTAATATTCCCCTTGCTATCATTCCAAGTGAAAAAATTTGAAGGTTGTTTAAGGCTGTTGTTGTTGTTGTAACTACAACCATCATTGCAACCCCTTAACAACCCTTAAATTGTCCATAAAACCACCCAACACTTGTACTAGGAAAACCACTATCATTATATGCTAAAGTGTTTACTTAATTGCCTAATTTAAGTACTTCATGAAGTAGTTTTGTTGTTGTCATCATCACTTAGTTTACTGTTGTTACAAGTGTTTTGACAACCCATTGAAGTCACTTGTAGACTTGTTTTAAATCTTGAAATTGTAAGTGAAAAAGTGATATCAAATTACAAAAGTCTTTATATCATTCTTGTCATTATAACTTGCAATTTTCAAACATATTGTTGCTTCTATACATTTATATTTTCATGCATAAGAGTGTTTTGGTAGCATATCTTCTATGTTGAAGTCATTAATTTGAAACATCGATATCATTGGTTATAGCTAACATCCGTTGTTTCATTGGTAAGGGGCAGGTATCATTCACCTTGAATTTCTCTTTAACCCCAAAGAATACCAGGTGAATTCTTCCTTTTGAGTGACCTAGAGAGAGGGGTGGGTTTTACCTTTTTTTTTTATCTCCCTTCATCAACCAAATAGGTCTTGGGATGTCTTCCTTGGAGTGAGTTTCTTCTCCTCCTAAATAGAAAGAGGTATCCTATTGGGGTGTGATAGGACTACCTCCGTGTTATGTCAATCTAGGCCTACTTGCCTTTAGGCTTTAAGAAAGTATAGATTGTGCGATAAAAAGGCCCTCGACATCTATTGGGTGCTGCCACACCAAAAAAACATTGTTTAGGGCCTCAAAACGACCCTAGAAGTTTGGGACCCGAAAAACTGTAGGAAAACGTCCAAAATGGAAATTGTATATTGAGCCACTGGAATAGGTGGGTGGCCACTGATGTCCACCTGGATCAAGGTGATGTGAAGATTTATATTAGTAAAACGATGTTTATAGCATAGGAAAGTAAAGTGATGGAGGACTAAGACTAGTGCCTATCCAAGTTGGGAAAATGGAGTCAATAAGGGAATCAAGAGGGATGAAAATGGGTGAATTGGTAAGAAGTATTCTTACAACATGAAAAATCTCATCTACGAATGATAAATAACATTTATGGAAATGAAGGTTTGTAGGCCCTTATGAAGGTACTTTACTTATGCACACACTTAACACATAAAGGGAGATCTTACTACAAGTTGAATAACATCATGCAAGCTTTCAGAGAAATGCCATAACATAGAAGGATTCAACTATATAATAAAAGCAACAAGAGAATCAAATAGGAAAAACCTCAATTAATCTCTTTCTCCCCAAAGCTAGCCACCCTATTATAGATCCCTTATTGCAACATAATTATAAGTAATTTCCAGTAACATTTATTCATCAATATGTGAAAAAATGGAAGTTGCACTTACATAGAAACCCTTACATCACATTCACCTTCATAATATATTCAATTAGGTTCAAGAGAGTTCTCGCACAAATCTAACCATGAATAATAATGGAGAGAGAAAATCCTTGTATAGATTCGAGCTCAATCTCCTTTACAATAAAATAATGATTGCTTTCCTAGATCCACTAGTTTCTCCAAGACCAAACTTTAAAATATTACATTCTTAACCTCCTCAACAACTTCTCTCCCAAGAATAGAAATTAGTGGTTTTAGATCCACTTTTCCTCCAATGAATACAAATAAAAAATGCACGAACAAGTCAACTTATTTCCTCAATGTATGGATCATATGGATGCTTGTGTCAAGTCTTGATATCCTGAACATGTGTAACAATCTCCTGAAAATGTGTGCATTCTCTTCCGGGTGATGCATTTCCCTCATAATGGAAGCATTGTCACTATCGACCAGTTGGCATCTGATAATCACCATCCTAATTCGACTTTAGTTCAGGATACCCCTTTATATGTTCCTAGTGTTCATGTAGACTCTACCCTGCCATGGGTTAATTATGTGGCATCTTATCCTCGGTGTTCAATTTCTCCCGAGAAGGAACTTGTTCACTCATGTTTTCCTTCTCGAGACTTGGTCTTAGCAATTGATCCATTGGTTTATCCAATGGGGGCGTGGGAGCCCTTGCTTCCCCCTCTTGGTCCAAGTGATCTCAAGTCTCCTTCTGAGTCTGATCTCACTGTTTGTAGATCCTCAAGCCATTGTGCTTGTGATTCTTCGTTGATATACTCTTCCGGTCCTGGTAAGAACCTCCATCGTCATATGGAATATGGTTAGTTTACTTCTTCCTTTGGGACTATTGACCCTCCTCATTTGCGTGATTTCTCAGATTTTGAATTGCCTTTAGATGAGGCTATCCTTCAAGCCATGAATACGGTTTCTATACCGTGGGAAGACTTACACTATGGTTTGTGTTTTCTTCCCTTTTGGGATACTTTTCAGGTTGACTATCGAAGAGTCTCTTGGTCTGATCCTAGTAGTGGGCTCTACCTGAAACAGTGTTATGCATGAGCCGTAACACCCTGGATTCTTTTTTAAGCCCTTTTCAGACTCTCTAAAAATGAAAATATTGTCGAGCGATCTTGTTCCCCTTCACGCTTGCCAAACTCAAATTTGAAGGCACATATGTCCAAAGGTAGTTTACCCCTTTTTCGGTCTAGATGGCTAATTTCATGAATAAATTTATGCTCTAGGAACTTCGGTTCACTAGAAGAGTATTATCAGGCGTAAGTTTAACCCTTTTTCGGGCATGAGGGACTAAATCTTCGAAAAAGGAACGTTCTCCTTGGTTTTGGTTTATCACCTTTTTTGGGCCTTGGAGATTACTTACAAAAAAAGGAACCCCCATGGAGTCCATAGTTAATCTCTTTTCAGACTCCCTAAAATTGAAAAGATTGTCGAGTGACCTTGTTCCTTCACACTCGTTAAATTGGTCCAGAAGAACATATACTAGCATGAGTTTAACCCTTTTTCCAGCTTGCAGATTATATCGGAAAAAGGTATGCCTCGGGATATTTGTCTCGTCGAGAGAGTTCTCCTTGGTAACTTTTATACTTTTTGGGGCTAAGGAGACTAAACTCAGAAAAAGGTTGTGAGTCCATAGTTAATCTCTTTTCAGACTCCTTAAAATTGAAAAGATTTATGAGTGATCTTGTCTTTGTCACACTCGTTAAAATGGTTTTAAATAGACGACTTTTCGGTGCAAGTTTAACCCTTTTTTGAATCAACTAGACTATATCCAAAAAAGGTACTCCATGGGGTCTTCTTTTACGTTTTCTCAGAATCTCTAAACGTGAAAAAACTACTGAGCTTACATTCTCTGGGCTTGCTGAAAATTACATAGAAGGGGTCTCATTGTGTCTTGCTTAATTGAATTTGCATCTCTACGTATTTGGCCTAATGTCGACTCCTTGTTGCTCTCAATTGAACCTTTGAAGCATTCCTTATGTGCAATCCTTGTAGCACTTCTTTCCTCTGCAACCTGACACCTTGACCCATGGAGGAATTTTCCCCGAGTGTCCTT
The DNA here is from genome assembly GCA_000966675.3 of Picea glauca. Taxonomy (NCBI): domain Eukaryota; kingdom Viridiplantae; phylum Streptophyta; class Pinopsida; order Pinales; family Pinaceae; genus Picea; species Picea glauca. Next base: position 20,447 of record JZKD02S1725843.1, read on the forward strand.
TTCCTGTACATGTCTCCTTGCTTTGAGAATTAGTATGTTCATTACACTTGGAACTAGTATGCTTGGTTGTGACACTCGTTCCTCCTTTGTAACGTAGCATTCTTTTATTATTTTTCAAGCTCTTTAAAAATTGAAAAAGACAAAAAAATCAAATATTCCAAAAAGAGGGGACGATAAATATGTATTATTTTTTCAGTAGTAGAGAGAGTCACCCTTAGACAAATCACATCCTTCTGTTTGTTTGCCAAGCATTTGGATCTAGTATGACCTTAGGAAGTTGTTCTCACTACATAAAGATGTGTCCTCCTCTGTTTGGTTACTCTTCCAAACACATGGAGAGTTTGCGTTGCCTCCTACATCATGAACTTATGTCAATGTCATGTTGCCCGAGTCTTATAATCTTTTGTGTTTTTTTCCAACGGAAGTTTCAGCCAACCTGAGTTGACCTTTCTGCAGTTTGTCTCTTAACTTCATGAGTCGGCCATCCCAAGAGTCCAGTCAATTCCTGATTCAAAATTGATGAATTTTTCCTCCTGATCATCGAGATCCTCATGTCTTTTCCCCGATGAGCCATCGAAGACCTCAGGGTAGTGAGTTATACACTCCCATTGTCCTCCTACCTAAGTTTCGAAGATCTTGAAGTTTTTTCTTGAGCTATGAAGTCCTCATCTCCAGCCATTAGGCGTCATTAGCTTCTTGAAGATGGATACTCTACTTGTATATATTCAACTGATTTTGAGATGTAAGTTTGTTGTGTATCTCGCGAATACACTTTATATAGTTATATGACATGGATTTGTAGTCTATTTGATTGACAACCATGATTTAGTTCATCCCGAGCATGGGTATGCCTGCCTCAGAGAGACAATTGTTGTTTTGTAGATGACACCTCCCGAACTCTGGTCTTGGGCTCACTCGATTTCGTACATTGGTGAAGATATTGTAATGTATTTCGGCCATCGATTTCTCTTATGGCCTCACACATTAGGGGGCATCTGTTATAGCCCTAAAATTCCCTGCTCATGCATACATGGCCTTGGCCCTCTTACTTGCATATTTTTTCAAAGCACTACTGAGAAGATCTTCTTAAAAAACCATTTTTAAGAATATGTACACGCCCTGCACCATTACAACCCGCATACATAGGATTTTTGCACCACTACAACTAGCGTACATACACTTTTTGCACCATTACATCCCATGTATGCTTGCAAAAGTTTCAAAAAATAAAAAGTTGCAAGGAATTCGTTGAAATTCACGGGCTATTGGAATTTTCCCAACTAATCCACTTATTATAGCCCATCACCCAACCGAATAACCATCCTTTTGGAATACAAAAGGAGGTGTCGAGGTCTCATTTCACATCCAAGAATAAGAACAATGAAACTCAGCCCAATTTCACTTCCCTTCCTTACCCAAGATATTGTTGCCTTTTGTGAGATATTTCCTCAACATTCCTTCATCAACCTCTTATTCATCCATTCAACCCATTCCCTTCCATTGAGGTGATCAGAAGGTTGAGAGAAGAATTCCATTCAAGGTGCACTTGGATCATGGTAAAGAGGAACCCAGAGCAATTTTCGCGGAACGATGGTCGACACAGATTGTAAGGTATAATCTTTGTATGATGAATAAAATAATCACATTTTTCTGTCCCAAATGATGATGTCTCGAGTATTTTCATTTATTTATACTTAGCATTTAATATCTAACCCTAACTTATCGATAGAATATCATGCTTGTAGTTATTGTTTGTCTATCTTTGGATGCAGGTCAGCCTTGGGAGGAGACGTCCAGTTAGTGGAACTTCCAAGGTTGAGGAGATCATCACCAAATGTGGGATCAAAGGTATAGCTACCCGATGTCTTCTCTTATTTTCTTTCTTTACATTAGTTTTGGTATGTTCGGGATAGAGTAAAATTGATTGATGTTTAGACGGTTATTCGCTCTATCTACATCTCGAACCTTTGTGTAGTTAAAGGGGGGTTTTCTCTAAAATTCCCTACTCATGCATACATGGCCTTGGCCCTCTTACTTGCATATTTTTCCAAAGCACTGCTGATAAGATCTTAAAAAACCATTTTTAAGGATATGTGCACACCTTGCACCATTACAACCCGCATACATATGCTTGTTGCACCACTACAACTAGCGTACATATGTTTGTTACACCATTACAACCCACGTATGCTTGCAAAGTTGCAAAAAATAAAAATTTCAAGGAATTCGTTGAAATTCACGGGCTATTGGAAGTTTCCCAAATAATCCACCTGCTATATCCTGTCACCCAACCGAATAACCATCCTTTTGGCATATAAAAGGAGGTGTTGAGGTCTCATTTCACATCCAAGCATAAGAACAATGAAACTCTACCCAATTTCACTTCCCCTCCTTGCCCAAGAAATTGCTGCCTTTTGATCCAAAAAGGATCCAGAGAAGGCTAAGGACAACTTAGAACTCACAGAGGCAACTCAGGACGCTCAGAATGGCTTCAATAGACAGAGAAAGAGAAAAAATTCAAAGTTCCCAAAACTAAGTGAAAATGGCATGGTCACGGAGATCGCGTTGCAAGCTTTCTAACGACGCAAAAGGAGTTACGGATTGAAAGATATTCGCTGTCAAAGTTTGGTCAACCTAGCCTAGTCAACAAGGGATGAGTCAACATTTGTACTGCTGACGTCAGCATTCGTACAATACATGTGTCAGGAGCAATAAGGTGACACATGGCATGCTGACATCAACATGATTATGTGGCAGCACCAGCGACTGCCACATGTCACCTGATTTTGGAATTTTTGGACCGATCCATGGACCAATTGTATCATGCCACATGGAATTTTGTACAGTTTGTATGTTGATGTGGCATGCTGATGTGGTGTGCTGATTTGGTGTTAGAATATAGAAGATGGTGTGCTCATTTTACCATTGACGATACCTTCGTCACCCAACCATAGGCTGAAGCCTCCCTCCGAGCACCTTAACCTTGATTGAGAATTCCTCCGGAAGAAAACCCTAGGCTAGATAGCCAAACAGAGAGTAGTGCACCTTTCCCCAAGGATAGCGCATCACAAAAAGCTGATCAGATAGTCCAAACCCTAGCCAAGAGATATTCAAGCCAAAACTGAAAACTTGTTGCAGCTGCAGCTGCAGCTGCAACTCTCCTTCAAACCTGCGCATAAGACTGCAACTGCAGTGCGCACCAACTGGGAAAAATGCAATTCTGAGATGCTGCAAATGAGAAATGGCACCCTATATTTATAGTATATTTGCCAGTTTAGCTGGGCTCGACTTCTCCTTCTGGATAAGTGTATGTTCAGTATATTATTATTATTTTTGGTCGACTTCTTCTCTTGGAGGCTAATAGCCTAATATAAATTATCTTCTTGAGCGGACAAGGCTTCTAGGGTTATTAGCCAACTCATTAGGGTTTCTCTTGCTTCCCAGAGTCTTCTATTCACGTCAGGTTCACACGTGGAGGTAAATACCTCC
>JZKD02S1725843.1:30385-64655 GCA_000966675.3 Picea glauca
GATGAGGTCAATCCTTGTCTTCCATGCTCTGAAGTTAGAGGCTCCATCTAGCTTGTTCTCAGACTTCATAGAGTTCGTCATGGCTTGCTTGACTTGGTCAAACCCTATATTTGACTAGAAATCCAAACTTCACATCTTGGCCTTCTAAGAGTACCAGGATATGCGTTGGGCTAGGGCGCACTGATCTATCCGGGGATTAGGTCAATCTCGTCACTTAAGGTGCCTCAACAAGAGGTTTAGGGTTTCTGCAACTGCTTCTGCTGGTAACCCTTGTTGCAGTGCTTTTGGAAGCTGCTCTTACTAGTAACCCTAGCGACAGTTCCTCAACGAGCTCAATATATAGCGACTATGTTTCCTTCCAGTGTTTTAGGTTGACTGAAGGGGGTGTGGGCCCATAACCTGTTAGAATATAGAAGATGGTGTGCTCGTTTCACCATTGACGATACCTTTGTCACCCAACCATAGGCTGAAGCCTCCCTCCGAGCACCTTAACATTGACTGAGAATTCCTCCGGAAGAAAACCCTAGGATAGATAGCCAAACAGAGAGTAGCGCACCTTTCCCCAAGGATAGCGCATCACAAAAAGCTGATCAGATAGTCCAAACCCTAGCTAAGAGATATTCAAGCCAAAACTAAAAACTTGTTGCTGCTGCAGCTGCACCTGAAACTCTCCTTCAAACCTGCGCACAAGATTGCAACTGCAGTGCGCACCAACTGGGAAAACTACAATTTTGAGATGCTGCAAATGAGAACTGGCACCCTGTATTTATAGTAGATCTGCCAGTTTAGCTGGGGCCGACTTCTCCTTCTGGATAAGTGTCTGTTCAGTATATTATTATTATTTCTGGTCGACTTCTTCTCTTGGAGGCTAATAGCCTAATATAAATTATCTTCTTAAGCCGACAAGGCTTCTAGGGTTATTATCCAACTCATTAGGGTTTCTCTTGCTTCTTGGAGTCTTCTATTCTCGTCAGGTTCACACGTGGAGGTAAATACCTCCCGCAGCTACCATAATATTAACACTTGGGAGGTGGCAATGTGGACTAGTCAGAGGCCTCCACGTGGCCTAATCAGGGGTTGCCATGCGGTAGGTGGGAAATTCCCAAGGACAACCCGTGAGAAAAAAATTGGAAAAAAATAGTTTGGCAGGTCCACCTTATTTGGCAGACTATGCCAAACTTAGCAATCGATTATCGTTTGGTTAATGGAGATAGCGCCACCGCTAAAAATAAAGGAACCAACTATATGAAAATATATATGTTGTAACAATACAAATCCCAAAAGGGGGAGGTCGCGGGTTTGACCCCGAAACCTCCTCCCACACAAGGCCCTTAACATATCCTCCTTAACTAGTAGGCCACGGGCCATTACATTGTAACCAACACCCAATTCAATTATTAAATTATGCATCCTCCCAGCCACCAGAGGGGAGGCGTGCGTACCATACAACCATTTTGGCATGGAAAACAATGCAAGCACAATCATTAATGGAGGTTGCAGAGGGCATGGAAACCGAGACAAATTTCTTCTTGGGCCCAGAAGTCCCAGATTCAGATCGAGGCATGGACACAGTCATTTTTGGGTAATTTGACGCCACAAATTCAGTGGTTTTGTCTATTTTCTGATCTGAGCATTAGTTTTGCAGCTTGATTTTAGAATGAGGTATACTTATGTATTTTGCCAAATTCTTTTGCTGAGTTAATGAAAGAGCCTACCCATTTGAGAGCAGGACCCAGAGATGTAGTCCACCAAGGACGAACTCTGTTATCAATTTTTTGTGTTCAGATCTCATGCTTATTGTTAGCACTCTGTAAATTTGTTCATCTGATAAAAAAAACGACAGAGGTAACCTACAAACCAACTTTAGAGTTGGGTACTAGCCTACTCAGCTCAGAGAGGGCTCTCTCCTGTCACTTGGTATTTAATAGATGAATTTTCTTTAACAAATCAATAGCTAGGTTTTGTTGTTTTGAATAGTTTTTTATAAATTTGTTGGAAAGGAAGGGGAGGGACACTTAGGGCTATGGAGTCAAACTTATGAAACGAATGGAAGCATTGACTAGTCAGAAGAACTCTCCAGAGGATAAAGGCTAAATGAGGAGATAAATCTAAGTTATAAATTGTAAATTTGTAGAGTGTCAGAAGAAAATAATAACATATAATTGCATTAGAGCATTAAATAAATGAATTTTAAATTAGTTAGGAAGAACTTAACACAGTTTAAATTGCTTCAGCCGAGAGCATCATAAGATGAATTCTGGGCCTTTGACTATCCAATTAAAAAAAAAAGACAGTGAAAATGAAATCAAAAATACGAGAAATACATACAAAGAGAGGAAACAAAACTTAGATCACCACCATTATAATCTTTTCATGGAAACTTCAATACTTCTGCATGTGTATTCTATTCAGATTAATAAAATTACATTCAAGTTCTGAATAACTAAAATTGTGCCCTTGAACTTCTACCAACATCTAATACATTTGGAACTCCTAATATTTATACAAGTTGAGTTCCTTTGGTTTGAAACCGATTACAATGATTACAAAGAAACGTTTCGGTTTTTGAAACCGATTACAGTAATTACAAAGAAACGTTTTGGTTTCTGAAACCGATTACAGTGATTACAAAGAAACATTTTGGTTTCTGAAATCGATTACAATGATTAGTAAGAAAGGTTTCTTAATCCATATTCTGGCTTCTCTGGTGTTTCAGTCCCTCTCTTCATCCTCTGACTCTGTCTCAACCCTTCGTGTGATTTGTTGTCTTTCATTGACCTCTGGACATCATTTGCCAGGCCTTGGAAAAATGTATTTGGCCTTACCCAGCCGAATTATCTCCTTCAATTGCAAGTCAGAAAATGCTATGTCTTAGATATAATTTTTTTTCCTGAAAACGAGTGGAACTGGCGAGACGAGTTAGTGTGCTATTGAGTTGTAGTTGAAAAATGGTGGTCGTGCTAAGGTTTTAATGGTCCAACATTCAAACTAGAATAAAATAAACAAACAACCACCCTTTTATACTTTCCCTCTTTTCGGGGGCATGAGAAAGCGGTTTGGGACAACCTAATTTTCACCCCAAAATGCACATGGTAGTGCCACGTAGCCCCGAACAAAAACCATGATTTAAATTTTGGGTCTTCTATCCAAAATTAACCTCTGCGCTACTTCTCCCCTCAAAATCATCCTCCACCGTCAATCTTAAGAGTTCACAATCTACAATGCATCAAGTCCCATCGGTTTAGTGCTCCTACCATATTTAGCTATTTCCTGCCATATTTATCCCCTTCCCTAGTTTATCAGGCTTCCAAACCAATTTTAGCATTCGCCTAGATCTTGAAATCTTGATTTCACACAATAAAAATTAGTATGTGATAACATTGGCTCCAATGGGGATGCTATCCTCCTAGTGAGGTAGCAAAGAACTCATAGACCCGGTGCCTAATCCATTGGGATGCTCCCAAAACATGTGTGTACCCTGCTCTGACCTATCACCAATGTTCATTGAAAACCCAAGTCTGTACACTGCTCTCAACTAAAAACTAAACGTTAAATACACTACTACAATCTGAATGTACACACTACTAAAAACCCAAACTGGAAATTGCTTGACCAACAAGCTTATTTTCACACTCCTATCTACTCTAAAAATGCTGAAATGAATACTCAATCAAGTGATGCTAAAGTTCCAATGCATCCAATCAAGCAATTGGCTTCCCTATTGTCCTTTGCTCACATTTTTCTTAAGCACGTAGACAAATGTAAAAGATGGCAGCTGAAAACAAAAAGTTGAATCCAAAATCTGAGCTTATGAATGAAACAAATTCCTCCTTCACCGATGACTCTAATAGGATGGCCACAAGATCTTGAAAACCATGAAAAATCATTTCTTCTTGATGAAAAAAAATAGAAAGACAAGCCTCTTTCGTAAGTGTTTGTTATTCTTTCTCTATTTCTTCAGTTCTGAGAACATTTTCAAATGAAATGGAAGCAATAAGTTTGTTTAATATTCTATGCATATCAACAAAAACATTCATACATTCTTGAACATCTTCAAATATGACAACCATATTATGTGCATCAAGGCTATCCTCTTGTTCATCAAACAATTCTGATTTGGTTTTATTAACCTTAAGGAAATTAACTTGAGGACTTTTATTTTGACTTTCAAATGAATGAATGGAAATAAGTTCCTTCTCATTATCTTCTTGCAAATGTGAAAATCTAACAACATGAACTATTTCAGAGTCTAGAGTTCCCATGGATGCATTTTCAAAACCATGATTTTCAAAGGAATCAAATAAAACAATTGCCTCTTCATTATCTTTCTCTATTTCTGATTGAAAAGTGGCATACATTGTTTTGTTGCTTTCTTGAAACTCTATGTCATTTGTTTGTTCACTGCTTGAAGTCTCCATAGTTGCAGCTTCATAATCCTCATCTATGTTTAGGCCACTTAGAATTTGAACAACCACATCATTCACAAGGGAAGAAATACAACTTTGAAACACTTTGTCTTGCTGGAAATCTTCTTGAATATCTTCATAAAGTTTAGGAGAAGGAAAATGACTTTTAACAACAATTTGTTGTTGGGATGAATATTCATAAAGGGATTCTATGATTTCATCATTCATACACTCTTCATTACCAAAAACATTTTCAAGGTACTTAATGAAATGTTCACAAAATTCACAACAATCATCAAACACCAAGAATGAAGGATTAGATTCTCCACAATGCTTAAAGAATGTTATGTGGAAATCCTTAAGAGAGTATAAGATGCCTGGTTTTAAACCTTCATACCATAATCTTGCTTTCCCCTCTAGAGTAGCCATAAACATTTTCATCAAAAAATCCTCATGAAATTCAACCCCCAACTTACATATGTGCATGTGAAATATAATCAAGTGTAAGGCAACATCATTTCCTTTCCCATATTTGAATTTAGGAAAATATTTTTGCCAATATATGTGAGGAATACAATTTGGAAAGCCAGGAATATGAGAGTGATTCATTGGAGCATACCTTGCAGATCTGTGATCCATCTTAAAGCAGTGGAGTCATCGATAAAATCTTTAGGCTACTGAGTCTTTGGACAGTGGAGTCGCCATGAAAATTTTGAATTCTAGATTCTTGAAAATGGAGTCACCAGGTGAATAATGTACAACCTTTTTGTGTCTAAATACTTTTCACCATCAGTACTCAAATCTAAAATTTGTCGTTTATCCCAAGGAAGATTTCACCTTCGCTCCCTGGCAACGATGCCAAAATGTTAGCACTTTGTAAATTTGTTTGGGTGATAAAACAAATGACAGAGGTAACCTACAAACCAACTTTAGATATGGGTACTAGATTTCTCATCTCAGAGAGGGCTCTCTCCTGTCACTTGGTCTTTAATAGATGAATTTTATTTAACAAATAAATGGCTAGGTTGTTTTGTTTTGAAGGGTTTTTTATAAATTTGTTGGCAAGGAAGGGGAGGGACACTTAGGGCTATGGAGTCAAACTTCTGAAACAAATGGAAGCACTGTTTGGTCGATAAAACTCTCTAGAGGATAAAGGCTAAATGAGACGATAAATTTGATTTATAAATTGTAAATTTGTAGAGTGTAGGAAGAAAATAAAAACATATAACTTCATCAGAGCATTAAATAAATGAATTATGAATTAGTTAGGAAGAACTTAATACAATTTAAATTTATTCAGCCGAGAGCATCAAAAGATGAATTATGGGCCTTTGACTATCCAATTTAAACAGAAGACAGTGAAAATGAAATCAGAAATACGGGAAATAAATACAAAGAGAGGAGACAAAACTCAGATCACCACCATTAGAATCTTTTCATGGAAACTTCAAGACTTTTTCTTGTGTATTCTATTCAGCTTCAGAAAAATACATTCAAGTTCTGAATAGATAAAATCGTTCCCTTGCACTTCTGCCAACCTCTAATACATTTGGAACTCCTAATATTTATAAAAGTTGAGTTCCTTCAGTTTGAAACCGATTACAATGATTACAAAGAAATGTTTTGGTTTCTGAAACCAATTATAGTGATTACAAAGAAATGTTTCGGTTTCTGAAATCGATTACAATGATTAGCAAAGAAGGTTTATTAATCCAGATTATGGATTCTCTGGCGTTTCAGTTCCTCTCTTTGTCCTATGACTCTGTCTCGACCCTTCATGTGATTCATTGTCTTTCATTGACCTCTGGACATCATTTGTTAGGCCTTGGAAAATTGCATTTGTCCTTACCCAGCCGAATTATCTCCTTTGATTGCAAATTAGGAAATGCTCTGTCTCAAATATAATCTTCTTCCTGAAAACAAGTGGAACTGGCGAGCCAAGTTAGTGCATTGTTGAGTTGCAGTTGAAAAATGGTGGTTGTGCCAAGGTTTTAATGGTCCAACATTCAAACTAGAATAAAATAAACAAACAACCTCCCTTTTATAGTTTCCTGCTTTTCGGGGGCATGAGAAAGAAGTTTGGGACAACCCTCTTTTCACCCCGAAATGCACCTGGTAGTGCCATGTATCCCTGAACAAAAACCACGATTTAAATTTCGGCTCTTCTCTCCAAAATTAACCTCCGCACAATTTGTCCCCCCGAAATCATCCTAAACCATCGATCTTGAGAGTTCATGATATGCGATGCATCGGGTCCCATTAGCTCAATGGTCCTGCCAGATTTAGCTATTTCTTGCCATATTTATCCCCTTCCCTAGTTTATCAGGCTTCCAAACTAGTTTTAGCGTTCAACTAGATCCTAAAATCTTGATTTCACACAATAAAAATTAGCATGTGATACCACTTATGTCTCTTCATTTTTGAGATTTTCCTTCTTTGATGGTGCATTTTAATTTATGCTTATTTAATGCAATTCTTTATAAGTCACTTGATGAAAAGATCTTGGATCATGTTGGTATCAGAGCAGTCGTCTTTGACTTGAATTGTTGAGTGTGAATGCTTACTAGGGCCAAGCATAACTAGGGTGAAGGAAATCTTAAGACTTTCAATCCTAAAGTTGGTCGTGCATCCTAAAGGAATACAATGGCAGAAGAGGACAAGTGACGAGTGTTCTATATGCACTAAAAACACACTAAAAACCCTCAATTAAATTGCCAACCCGAGGTAAGTAAACTTAGAGTTGTAGCAATATATATGCCAAGGTAGAAAGGCTGGTAGAATAGTCTAACTAAGGAAATGGGCTATTGAAGGGCTAATCTACTCAAGCAAAGACTACTAATGATCAAACCCTACTAAGAAACTTAAAATATTTAACCCTACTTAAAGCAAACTAACTTAATCATGACAATAAGAAAAAACAAACTATCTACCTAATAAGAAATAACAACAACAAACTACTTTAATTAACCTACTCAAATTGAATAAGAAACTATCCTATAAAAGCAAGTAAATAAGCAATCAACTACCCTATCAAAGCAAAATAGACAAGTAAGCAACTACCCTGTTAAAGCAAGTAAACAAGCAAGCAAACAACTAACTAACCTATGACAACTTCTACAACAAGTAAACTAATTAAGATTACTCAATAAGCAACTAATTAAGCTAAGAAGCAAGTGAACTCTATTCTTAAATTAAACTTCACAACTACTTCTAATTTATAAAAAGGAAATATTAATCTACTCAATTGAAAGAATTATGACAATAAAAGTAATTAGCAACTAGTCTTTAATCTATGATAAGCAAGTTATTCTTTAATATACTAAAGCAATAAACTTATTCTCTAATCCTACAAAAGCAAGGAAACTCAAATATAGTGTTGATGGTTATGTCTCTGGTGTTTTATAATATCACGATGACACTTAACAATGAACAATAATTCAAGAGGAATAAGCTCGATATTGACTTTGATAGCAAAGTGAAAAGTGTGAATTAGACAATCCAGTGAGAACTTAGCCATTATAGAAGCAACATCAACTATCCTGCATATCCATGTGATTATTCAATCATGCATTAATCATCAACAGTAAAAAAACACTATTCTAGTAAATTCAATTGCATTCTATACTAATTAAGCAAATTCATACTTAAGATTCATAACTGAAAACTAAATTCAATAATCAACTTTGAATTGAAATTGCAACCTAAATCTAGAAAGGGAAATTGCATGAAAATAAACTGAACTAATTCTATTCTAACAATTCAAATTGCAAAAAGAGGAAATACTCATAAAACATAAATTAAATACTATTTCAACATATGGAAATAAGCAAACTAACTAACAATTAAAAGAGCAAAACTAATCAACAATTAGATAAGCAAACTAACAACTATCCATCCACCGAAACTTGCCAAAGAAACCATGAACTAGAAACTATGTTCTAACTCTGTTTCAACATAAAAAAAAATCCAATCTATCATCTAATTACACACAGGTTTAGTATCTAAGCTTGCAATATTATCTCCTATCAACTAACAAATCATTTCATATTAACAATAGCCTCCATAATAACCTACAAAACTGAACTAAACTAATTAAATTATAAACAACAAGTTATACAGTAAAGAAGCATAATGAAAAACTCATGTACATGAAATGAATAAAATGACAACTACACTACTCAATTCACAAACAAACTAATTGGATATTCACCCAGACTGCTGGTGGCCCCCCCAACAAGTCGTGGCTATTCTTCAAAGGTGAACCACGAGCTCAATAACACAAATTCAACATTAAAATAAAAAACACAGTCTTTACATAGTTTTAGCAAAATGTATATGAAAATAGAAAAATAGAGTTGAATTGTCTTTTTCTCTCCAACTTTATCTGTCTGACCATTGAGGTGGTATTTTAAGTTTACAAGCTGAGAGATCGACCACTGGAAGGGTCGACCTTCTCTAAAAACAACAAATCACATTTAATATGCCCTAACTACTGGTGGCTTCTAGAAATAAGGCGAGCCAATAATCGCCTAGCATAACAACCCAAATCGAGTTGTTAGAAGCTCAGTAGCTGGAGGCCACGAGCACAAGCAAAACCCATGTCTCTGATTCGCCCATCGTTGGCCGCCGATATGACAACCACCAAATCGCCCATGGTTTGTGTGTAGGACGGAGTGCCGGATGCAAAAACAAGCTGTGATTTTTCCCCGTGCACACAAAATGCGAATTAGTTTCCCGGAATCATAAAAACATGCTGAATTATGCTCAAAATCATCACAAAAAAAGAATCATGCATACCTTGTATGAATCATAACGATTTGACACAAAATCTCTTCAAAACAGGAAAACGCATATACATATTCCACCAAAAAGGATCTAATTAATGTCATTAAATCAATCATATCACGGGCCCAACAACAAGCGTGATGAACAGGAGAAAAAATTTCACATGGTATTTTATCGCATGTCAGAAATGTTTGAACAAATGTATGGAGATTACGAGGACAGGATGAACAAGAAAGGGAAGAAAAAGGAAGCACATGTAGATGATGATGCTTCGGTAAACCAAGGGGCTGGAGGAGATCCTCCTGAGCCTCCGTCTTCACCTTTAGGTTCTAGTTCTTCTTCCTCTGAGAATTCTCATCATTAGCATCATTCTCGTCATTCTATCCATAAAGCCTCTTTTAAGAAACCATTATTAAATCTTGATGTAAAATTTTCTTTACCTATGTTTAATGGAGATGTTAATCCTGAAAATCTCGATAATTGGATCTGACAGGTTGAAGTGTATTGTTGTGTCCAACATATTGATGAAGAAGAAGTTAAACTGCAATTGGCTTCTCTTCGGTTGAAAGGCACCGCTCTCGTATGGTGGGAGAGAAAGCTTTAGGACATAAGTAAGCGTGGTAATCTTCTTTCCTCGTGGTTGGAATTTAAATCAGTGATAAGGAAGCAATTTTATCCATTAGGGTATTTACATAAAGCAATGATGGAATGACAAACTTTAAGGCAAAGTTAAGGTAAAACTGTACAAAGTTTCACAAAAGAATTTAGGAAGAAAGTTCTTGCATTGAATATTCCTTTGGATTCTTATGAAACTTTAATGAAGTATATTGGTCCACTTCACAGTTATATTTGTCATACTTTTCTCTTGTTTAACCCCACTAGTCTTGACAAAGTTTGTGTGCAAGCCACTCACCTTGAGAACAGGGGGAAGCATGTTCAAGAAGATCCCACAAAGAAACCTTCCAATCTCTCACATAAAATTTTTAAGAAGTTTAAAAGGAAGGACAAGAAGACCGCCATAGTGACAAGAGAAGGAGGAAAGCCATCTTGCACTCATTGCAAGAAAAGTGGTGACGATGAAGAACACTGTTGGAAGCTGCATCCAGAAAAGAAACCGAAGAAGATCGATGGAAAGGGGAAGACAAAAAACGTTGCTACAGTGAAACAAGATCTTGGTTCCAATTCAGGAGATGAAGGAAATATCACAATGGTTGGAGTACAAGGTAAAGATTCCCTTCATGCTAGTTCAAGTTCCAATGATGAATCTCATGTTGATGAATGAAATAGGAATGAATTATTTCGCATAAGGGTTGTATCTAAACACACTAAGATAGATACATTATTTGATCCAGATTCCCAAGTAAACTTAATATCTGAAGCACTTGTCAAGAATATGGGTCTTGAAACGAAACCACATTCGAAGCCTTATCCTCTTGGTTGGGTATGTGATAAAGAAAAACTTAATGTCACCAAAAAATGTAGGGTTAGATTTTCTATTGCTTCAAAGTTGATTGATGAAGTGGATTTGGATGTTGTACCACTTCATATATGTGGCATAGTGTTGGGAAGTCCTTATATTTATGATAGAAAAGCAATCTTCTTTCGCCATGAGAACAAATACCACCTTACTAAAGGGGGAGTGGAATATATTGTTAGAGCTCACAACATGAGGGTAAATACAACACTTGTTAGAGAAGGGAAAATGAAAAGACTCATAAACACTAATAAGAGATATGTACTCATGGTCGTAAGAGAAAAATATGTTGGGACATCCGACGCTTTCCAAGGGTGTGATCCATCTCATAAAAAGGAATTAATTGATATTGTTTCTAGGTATGATTATGTTTTTCAGGAACTAGATGGATTACCTCCTAAGAGGGAAATCCAACATGAGATACATCTTCAGCAGGATTCTTCACTTCCTAATGTGGGAATGTACATGATGTCAGTTGTGGAGATAACAAAGATCAAGAAGAAGGTATAGGGCTTATTGGATCAAGGGTCATCAGACCCAGTTCATCTCCTTGTGGTTCTCCGATCGTGATGGTGCCAAAGAAGTATGGCACATGACGGATGTGTGTCGATTACTGGGTCTTAAATAAAATCACGATGAAAAATTGATACCTTCTTCCTCGTATAGATGATTTACTTGATCAATTAAAGAATGTTGTTTATTTCATTAAGTTGTATTTTCGTAGTGGATATCATCAAATTAGGGTTGCAGAACAGAATGCATGTAAAACTTCATTTAAAACCAAACATGGATTGTTTGAGTGGTTAGTTATGTCGTTTGGTCTTTGTAATGCTCTGGTAACTTTCATGCATGTGATGAATGATGTATCGAGGCCTTTCCTAGATGAATTTGTGATTGTATATTTAGACAACATTCTTATTTTTAGCGGGACTTGGGATGAACATGTGAGGCATCTAAAACAAGTATTAGATACTTTGCAAATGGAAAATATGTATGTAAAATTGTCTAAATGTGAATTTGGCAAGACTGCACTTGTGTACTTAGGTCATATTGTAGGAGGAGGACAATTTAAAATTGATCCTTCCAAAATTGATGTAATTGTAAATTGGTCTGAGCCAAAAAGTGTAACCGAAGTCCAAAGCTTCTTAGGTGTAGTCCAGTATTGGAGGAGGTTCATTTCCAACTTATCCTTTACAGAAGCTCCTTTGCATGCCTTAACCAGTGTGAAGAACACTTTTTAGTGGGAAGGAAAGAAAATAAAAGCTTTCAACACTTTGAAAAAGAAGATTAGTACCGCACCAGTATTAGCACTATCAAATCTTCAATAGCATTTTGAGATTGAGACAGATGCCAACGGATACGCCATGGGTGCAGTATTGATGCAATATCGTAATCCTATCTGTTACCACTTTGAAAATTTTAACCAAGCTATTGTTAAATATCCTACATATGATAAAGAGTTGTATGCATTAGTCCAGAGCACAAAAAAATGGAAGCAATACTTGTTAGGGAATGAGACAATCATACATACAGATCACCATCCCTTGCAGTATCTCCAAGCACAGACCAAGTTGCAACAATATCGACACTACATATGGATGGGTTTTCTACAACAATTTCATTTGGTAATCAAGTACAAAAAGGGTACAAGTAACAAGGTAGTCGATATGCTTTCTAGACCTCCTATTGTTGCTTCTATTATTTTGCAGAATACTTCTTTAACTCATGATAGCTATGTAGAACAATATGCCATCGATGAATATTTTAAAGAAGTATATGAGAAGCTAACCCTTGGTGCACAGGTAGATAACTATTGTCTGCAGGGAAAATTATTCTACCATCTTGGAAAGCTATGTATTCCTATGAGTGAAGGAGTCCATGTAATACGAGAATCTCACACTTCTCTTTTGTCTGGGAATTTTGGGGTAGGAAAAACTATGGCTCATTTGAAGAGGTTTTGTTACTAGACTCAAATGAAAGAAATTGTAACTAAATATGTAAAGGGGTGTGTGATGTGTTCTACTTGTAAGCCCACTAATAGAAAACTGGGGCTATACTCACCACTTCCTGTTCCATCCCATCCATGGGAAAGTATATCCATGGATTTTGTAGGGGGTTTACCAATGACCAAAGGGGGTAATGTATATTTGTATGTTGTAGTGGATAGGTTCAACAAGATGTGTATCTTGATGCCATGTAAAAAGTAGATCATTGTTGAGCAAAATGCTAATCTCTTCTTTCAGTATGTTTGGGTTCACTTTGGGTTACCCACATCTATTGCCTTGGATCGACATAGTCAATTCGTTGGGGACTTTTGGACTAGCTTGTGGAGGATGAGCACTACTTTCCATCTATAGAGCGATGGACAGACAGAGGTGGTAAATCGAACAATGGTACTTTTTCTTTGAGGCTACCACAACAAGCATCCCAAGTTATGGGATGAAAAAATACCCTGTGTACAACATGCTTACAACTGAGATTTACATTCATCCACTCATAGTTCACCTTTTGAGACATGTTTTGGGTACCTACCAAAGGTTCCTTTAGACTTTATGTATGGGAGAGATGTCGATGTGAATGAAGAAAAAACAAAGGACAGATCCCACAAGTTCATCCAGAGGATCCAATAGATACACCAAGCATCCAGGGAACAATTGGAGAAAATTCAAGCACAATATAAAGCTCGACATGAAAAGCACAGGGTTGATCATCAGTTCCAGGTTGGAGACTGGGTATGGATTCACATCAACAAGGATATATTGAAGGGTAAAGAAAAGAAACTCAAGCCCATTCGTTATGGACCCTTCACTATCTTGGAGAAAAGTGGTACTAATACTTTCGTATGTATATTCCACCTTACATGCATATTTACTCAGTTTTGAACATTGAGAAATTGAAACTTTTTGAGCCTCCCATGATCATGGATCAATATGACGAAGTTTCAATACCTTCAGTTGATGAGTTTGCACCTGAGTACTTGGATGAGTTATAGGAAGATATCATCCTGGACAAAAGGACAAGGACTTCACACAGGGGTGATGTTGATTATCTTTGAGTAGGCTTAAAAGGCAGACATCCAAGCAAGGCAAAGTGGATAGAGAAGGAAAAAATGAGGGGACTCTTCCATTACTTTCTTGTTGATTGATGAAGTATTTTGGTGGTCGAAAAATCTCTCACCGGGAAGGTGTGATCCAAAAATTATCCAGAGAAGGCTAAGGACAACTCCAAACTCACAAAGGCAACTCAGGATGCTCAAAATGGCTTCAATAAACATAGAAAGAGAAAAAATTCAAAGTTCCCAAAAATCAATGAAAATTCATGATCACGAAGAGAGCGTTGCAATATTTCTAACGACACAAAAGGATCGTCAAACGGAGTTACAGATTGCAAGATATTCACGGTCAAAGTTTGGTCAGCCTAGTCGAGTCAGCAAGGAATGAGTCAGCATCCGTACGGATGTTGTCACCATTCATATAGTACATGTGGCAGGAGAAGGAAGGTGACATGTGGTATGATGATGTCAACATGATGATGTGGCAGCACCAAGGCCTGTCATGTGTCACCTAGTTTTCACATTTTTGGACCGATCCGTGGACCAATCGAATCGTGCCATGTGGTAATCTGTACAATTTGTACACTGACATGGCATGATGACATGGTGTCTTGACTTAGAAGGTGGAAATGTGGAACATTCAGAGGCCGCCACGTAGTAGGCGGGAAATTCCCAAGGACAACCCGTGAGCAAAAATTTGGAAAAAAATAGTCTGGCAGGTCCACCAAATCTGGCGGACCACGCCAAACTTAACAATCGATTATCATTTGGTTAATGGAGATAGCGCCACCGCTAAAACTGGTGGAACCAACTATATGAAAACATATATGTTGTAACAATATAAATCCCAAAAGGGGGAGGCCGTGGGTTTGACCCCGGAACCTCCTCCCACACAAGCACCTTAACATATCCACCCTAACCAACAGGCCCCGAGCCATTACATTGTAACCAACGCCCAATTCAATTATTAAATGATGCATCCACCTAGCTACCAGAGGGGAGGCGCGCGTACTGTATGACCATTTGGGCACGTAAAATGATGAAAGTATAGTCATTAATGCAGGTTGCAGAGGCCATGAAAATCGAGACAAATTTCTTCTTGGGCCTGGGAGTGCCAGAGTCGGATCAAGGCACAGAGACAATGATTTTTGGGTAATTAGATGCCATGAATTTAGTGGTGTTGTCTGTTTTCTGATCTCATCATTATTTATGCAGCTTGATTTCATAATGAGGTATACTTATGTATTTTTCCAAATTCTTTTGCTGAGTTAATGAAAGAGCCTACCCATTTGAGAGCAGGACCCGGAGATGTAGTCCACCAGGGATGAACTCCATTATCAATTTTTTGTGTTAAGATCTGATGCTTATGTCTCTTCATTTTTGAGCTTTTCCTTCTTTAATGGTGCATTTTAATTTGTGTTGATTTAATGAAATTATTTATAAGTCACTCGATGAAAAGATGTCGAATCACCTTTTGTGAGATATTTCCTCAACATTCCCTCATTAACCCGTTCTTCCTCCATTCAACCCATTCCCTTCCATTGAGGTGATCAGAAGGTTGAGAGAAGAAGTCCATTCAAGGTGCACTTGGAGCATGGTAAAGAGGATCCTGGACTAGGTTCGCGGAACAGTGGCCGACATAGATTGTAAGGTATAATCTTTGTATGATGAATAAAAGAATCACATTTTCCTATCCCAAATGATGATGTCTTGAGTATTTTCATTGATTTATACTTAGAATTTAGTATCTAACCCTAACTTATGGATAGAATAGCATGCTTGTAGTTCTTGTTTGCCTATATTTGGATGTAGGTCAACCTTGGGAGGAGGCACGCAGTCAGTGGAACTTCCAAGCTTGAGGAGATCATCACTAGACTTGGGATCCAAGTTATAGTTACCCAATATCTTCTCTTATTTTCTTTCTTTACATGAGTTTTGGTATGTTTGGCGTAGAGTAAAATTGATTTAATTTTAGATGGTTATTCGCTCTATCTACATCTCGAACCCTGGTGTAGTTAAAGGGGTTTGTTTTCCCGCTAGCAGTGTCTTGAAGTGAATTGTAGTTGACTGACAGAGAAATTGGCACTCCATTCTACCAAATTATCTATGGGTAGATAGGGTAACACCAAAATTATTCTTAGGAACGTCCCCTTATTTCCTAGTTTATATAAAAGAAGCCATCCTCCCCCATAATGTCTTTTTTCCTTCCCTCCAAATCTCCCAACAATCATGTAGGAAAAAATGACTAGTCATTCAGAGAAGAGTAGACATCTTGGTCAAGCTTGAGAAGGAAAGAGTGAAAGCAAAGAAAAAGATTGTTGCATATCAACATATCATAAAATGATGGTTTGATAAAAAATCTATTGGTGAGAAATATTTTCAAGTTGGTGATTTGGTTCTAAAGTGGGATAAGGCACACAAAGGCAAAGGGAAATATTCCAAATTCTAACAAATGTGGCTTGGTCCCTTCCTAGTTAAAGAAAATATTGGCCTAGGAACATATAGATTGCAAAACATTAAAGTAGAAGTAGAGCTCCTTCCTATCAATGACCAAGTCCTAAAAAAACACTTTTGTTGGTTGTATTCAAATAGTTGACTTGCACATAAATAATGGGGCTTGTCCCCCTCATTTCCTCCATTTCTATATTTCTTAGATTTCTTTGTTTTCGGTTTGGGTTTATTTGATTTTTATTTTATACTTTAAGTTTTTCCATTAGGATTATTCTCTATCAAAACCCCTTGCTTACTTCTATCTATAAATAAATCGTTGTCTCTAAAATCCAATTCTCATAGTAATTGTGGAATACAATGAGTTGGGGTTATGGAAATCCACTTCTAATATTGAGACTAGATACTAGTTCTTCTTGTATCCCTACAACGACATCAATCTAGTATCCAAGGCTCAGACTATATAGAGGAACACTGCTAAAGTGATAAATGGGCATTCACATCTTACATCTTGGTCAAGAATAGGTAACTGGCCACATTTAAAGGGACATATATGCTTACTCGGAATTAAATGGCTTATGCTAGCACTAAGAAATCGCCCCGCCCCCCTATTACTTTTATTTCTATTATAAAATTTTGAACCTATTGTCAAACAAATTGTTATACTTTGCACACCTCAAATTTATTTTTGACACTTCAACTTCATTTATTTTTCACTAGACTTGATAATTTATTAGAACAAAGATAATTTTCGATAGATAATTCACAGTACCTGCCAAGAATGATGCATCAACATAACATTCACATCTTGGGCCAACATCTTAGTTTCTCAAAGCCTCCTTGACTTCTTCCATCCTTTCAAAAAAATTGGATTCTTTCACCGATGAACCAATATTTTGACACCTTTTCACCTTGTTGATGCATTGACAAAGTATTCTCATTGCTCACTAATACATTGGTGAAACTTTCTCTTTTTTTCGTTGACACATCGATACTCCAAGATATTTATCTTTTGCTGACACATTAGTGAAAAATATTCCGTCGATAGAAGATTCCCATCTCTCAATGACAGAGACAATCTTTGATGTCTCTTCATCCTACTTATATGCAAGAAATTATGATCTTCCCTTCATACCCGGAAAATATTTTATTTTCCCACTGATACACCGACAACCCTAATATCCTTCCATATCTCCAACACAACAGTGCCACAAGATCTTTCCTTCGCATCAGTATATCGACAAAGCAATCTCATTTCTCACTGACAAATCTGTAGGGAAAATCCTTTCCCTCCTTGACATATCTGTGAAGGATTCTCATTCCTTGTCGATACACCGACAGGTACCCACAATTCGCAAAGGCTCTCATACAAAATATGACATGGCATGACAAAATTTGTTGTACGATCAAATTTTTTAGTTTCCCATCATTTTTTAAAAACTTTTTAAACCCAAACACCCTCGTTTTAACACCATTTTATGTTTTGTTTTCCACCAAAATAGATGCATTGGAATCGATGAGACAACACTAGCACCCAAGCTATTACTCACTTGGAAATTGTGTTAAGCCATTGCTTACACGATCAAAGGCATGCCCCATAACTCTATTCTGATTGTGTAAAATCCCTTTTGTATTTAAATTGGTTGCAAACCACTAGTAAATAAGAGAGAGAATAGTTGAGAAATGTTGCCCAGAGCATAGCCATCATGTAGCTCCCATTTTTATCCACATTAGGGTCCAGTGGGGAGTTAATAAAAAACCCTTTATGCACCTTATTCTTACGAGTCAACCCCAAATTGACTATAGGATAACCCTCGCACCAAATTTCTCCCTTTAATATGTTTTTTGGAGTTTGAAGTATCATTTTGGCTCCCTCACAAGGTTTTATCACCTCTGTATGCCTTCATGAATATTTGTTATCTACTTCCCTGAGGATGGAATGGTTGTTGCATGCGATGGGTGATGTGGTAAACAATATGTCTTCTGTGTCTACTTGAAAAATGGTCGTGGGTCATTTCGAGGGTGGTCAGATTTCATTTTGGTATCATCTCATTATGTAACACATGAATTATATTATTGTCCGTCGAGTTTACTCACAGGTAGCATTGCTAGAATTTATGGATGTGGAATCTCCATAAAATTTAATTGCACAAGTTTTGGTCCCTTTCTTTCAAAATAATATCTGGTGTTTTTATCATTAAGTAATGTTTTTTTCTTCCCTATGTTTCGACCACAATGAATATCATCCTAGGAATCTACATATCTAAATATTTTGTGATAACGGGGTTTCCAAGAATATTTTATGTTTATCACTTGATATTATATATACTAATTGCAAGACTTTTTTGTTGTGATTTTTTTTTTCACGTGTCCAACCATGTCCACCTATAGAAGGAAATATGAGAGCACCAACAGGGACCCTATTGTCGAGATATCATCGGGAAAATAAGAGGAAGAAGTTGATATTGATACCATAGGACTTGTCTACATTGATACATAGTGAATCATTAACAAGGACACATATTTCAAGTTGGGAAAGATTTATCAAATGTTCACTAACCAAAATTTCCCCCATCTTCCAGAGAAGGAACCAGACCTCTAGGTATATTGATCCATTAGAAAACCTAGTTGGCATAGAATATAAACTCATGTGGAAGTATTCCCTTGTGTAGAGGCCATATCTTGGATTAACAATAACATAAACATAGATAATAGGAAAATAATTTTCCATTGGATATATCTTGGGTGGTTGGGAGGAATGGTTGCTACCCTCCCCACCTAGGTTCAATTCCTTGTAAGTGACATGCAATGCCCTTAAACAGGTCTATATGATTCTCTTATTGTTGAGCCCCCAATATTTTTAAAATTCTTGGCCTCCCCATGCTCTCTCGTAGTTTTTTTTTTTTTTTTGGGGGGGGTTCGTGGATATAGCGAGTAACGGTATTTGGTGTCATGAACCACATGTAAAAAAAAGATAACAAGAAAATAGTCAATGCACAAGGAAAAAAAATGTCTTCCCTCCAGCCTTCAGTGATTACTTAATGCTATCATCTAGTCAAGAGAGAGATGACATTGGATGGAAAATTAGTGAAATAATTCCCTCACAAGCCAGGGGATATTATGAAATATTGGTGGGTTCCAGGTAAAAAGTCCAATACTAGAACCTCAGATGACTACCCAACAAGTTTACTCAAGCTTCCATACTAGTACACATTGGCCATGTTGCGAAGACTATACAAAGAACTTGACACTCAAATATTCAAGGTGTCATGGGTGCCTCTCATCCATTATATCACCACTTTCGAATCCTTTTTTGTTTGGGATGACATTCTATGTTCAACACCAGCATAATAAATCTCAGTCGCAAAACATATAGCCCTAGGAAAGTATCCCAATTTTAATATGGCTTCATATCTATGTGACATGAGGTGTTTAATCCACACACACCCGAAAATGGGTTGGGATTTCCATCCAGACAAGATTCCCATCCATGTTTATTGCAAAATCCTCTGGGAACATATGTATTGTTCTGATTATCAACAAATTTTTGACAAGTTTCTAATTCCTTTATTTCAACTACTATTTTGTGCACCTACCCCTTGTATGTTAGAAAAATATCAAGACATAGTAGGAAGAGTAGGAGACTGGTATATCCTGGAATATGGTACAAATATTAGAGTTTACAATGCCACCATATATCCTCACCTGCTTCCCAAATTTATCTTTGTTAGACTAGCATTGCCGAAGATAGCTTACCAAACCCTGGTAGATGGGGTAGGTGCAAATTTGAACGGGGAAAATAAAATGATTTAGCCACCTCTAACACTCTGGATTGGTGCCTATTATTTCAAGGACATTAAGGAGGCTAAGGAAGAAGTAGACACCCTAGCCTCCTAATTTCACTTCAGTGAGGAAAGGTTCCCCAAGAACGTCCCTCTAAAAAATCTCATATCACATTGCCACAATTAAAAATATAGGTGGATATATGAGTCATAAAATTGGGAGGAGGAAGAGATTCATCGAAGAGAAAAAACGTATGATGAAGTAATTTTCAGAAGGAGAGGTAGCTCCCAACACAGAGGTAGAATACAGAATGAAAAGAAAGCTAAAGTTGTAGAGGAACAAAGGAAGAAAAGGATAGAAGCAAAAAACAAACCAAGGATTGAGGTTGAATACAATAGGAAATAAGAGGAAGCAGTAGTAGCAATAGATGAGAAAAAAATAAAGGAATACAAGGAATGAAAAACAAAATAAGAGGAAGC
Source organism: Picea glauca (assembly GCA_000966675.3). NCBI lineage: Eukaryota > Viridiplantae > Streptophyta > Pinopsida > Pinales > Pinaceae > Picea > Picea glauca. The sequence continues at coordinate 50,813 of JZKD02S1725843.1, forward strand.
AACAACAGTAGACATGAAATAGAGAAAGAAAGAAGAAGAAGATGCAGTAGAACAAGAAGCACAGAAGAAAAAGGAATATGAAGAGATCAAAATAAAACAAGAAGATGCACAAGACCCGGATCCCATGGAAATTGATATCCTAGGATCATCCCCATTTTCTCCCCTAACTGGAGGCAATTTCCCACTAGGAGAATTGGGGCAAGCGGAATTCACATTGACTAAATCCTGAAAGGTAGCCAACCTAAACTCTATTATATTTGACAAAGTGTCAAGTAAAATAAAACAACAGAGCATCAAAATATTACTTGTTGCATGAGTGGCCCCACTCTCAGTAACCAGAGGGAAATATATAGTTGAAAATATCATAGATGACCCCTCAACCATCTCTTCAGTTGATGTAACTTTTACTCATGAATCGGATAAAAACCTAAAGAAAATGATGCAATAGTTTGAGGAAATCAAGGAGAGAATAAGTACCCTATAAGAAGAAATGTGATTCTACAAGGGAGACAAAATTAGTGTATGATAATTTATAATAAGTGTTGAAGAAGTGAGAAAATAGCTCCACATTTTGGCTAAATAATTGTATGTTGGGATATAAGAATTCCATAAGAAAGCCTCCCAAATCATGGCACAACTAGACAAATATCAGACCAAAAACATGCAATTTATTAGGATCCGAGTAGGTTTAGACGAGATGAATCAATGGGTAGAAGACAATCCAAATGCCTCGGTAGTCTTACCAAGAATGACTGGTCATGAAGGTGAACTAAACTACGTTTCTATTGCTAATTTACAGAAAGAAGGGGTGAATTTAGAGAAATATTTGAATAATTCACTTGGCATATGTGCTAAAATCCAAAAGTAAGCCATTATCTTGAACATTAAATGTCATATTACCTAAATTGGTGAGATAGGTCAACCAAAACCATAAGAGAAAGTATAAGTAGAATTAGAGAAGGACTTGGATGCAAGATAAATGGTTGTCGAAACCCCACTCAAGGTAACCAGTGCCTTTATGGATGAGCATATTGTAAATTCAACAAGAGCTCAAAGTATGATTCAAGCTTTCTTGGGAAATCTAAAAATAGACATGAAGACTCTTTCCTAGAATTTAGGAACCCATGAAGTCACTTAGTGTCCCTGATATATCATAGAATCATATTAATCTTAGGTTATCATGAAGTGTGGGAAGTCTATATCAGAGACAAGGATAAAGGGGAATATTAATATAAATTCATATTTGTGAATTTCATGTTTTCTTTTATAAATTAGAAAGAAACATAATAGAGAAGGTGTTATGACACAAAGCCTTAAGAATGATAAAATGTCAATGAATAATAGTCCACTTCGAGGGGGAAACCTCCTTTTACAATATATACATTTCAAAATACAAGATATTATAAGATGAGATGATCCTAAGACTAGGTATCCTTGGTATATACATAGGAGACTGATCCAGGTGGATATTGGTGGTCACCCACCTATTGCAATTGGCTCACATACATATGTCATCTTGGAAGTTTCAATTTTCATCTTGGTAGTTTTTTTCTATCTTTCGGATCCTAAACTTTTGGGGCCATTTTGAGGCCCTAAAAAACTTTTTTTGGGCCCGCCATAGTCACACTATATACATTGTTAGAGTGTGATGTGATGCGGGAGCATCGTCAACATAATTAATGAAGCGTGGTGGAAGGTGACTTAGCATACAACACAAAACGCATTAATTGGTTTGGATTCCAAGGGAGACACAAAATTTAATTTTGAGACCTTTGTAATTAAATATCCCTTGAGATCTAAAGACTAAAACCATTGTATGTACATCTGGAAAGTTAAACTTGTCTTTAATGTATGTAGGATTGTACAGATTTTGAGCATCGACTCATATATGAAATTGTAAATAAGAATTTATTGTGGTAGATTGGTGATAGGAATTTCTTTATTGAGATATGAAAGCACTAGAATAATCTAGAGGGAAGGCTCCAGAAGCCAATTCATGTATAAATCAATTTAATCTATGCTATAAGTAAGTTTTTTGGGGAATGAAGAGAAATACTCTCAAAATTTCTGAGAGAAGACTATAAACTTATTTCTGTTCTTCTTGGAACTAAATTGATACCATGTTATTGTGCTTTTGTATCTATGTGAATGTGGTTTGTTTATTGAATGAGTTTTTGATTCCATTTAAGTTTAAATTTTTTTCTCTTCTGGTAGTCTTCATGCAAGGAGTGCACAATGCCAACACAAGGTGTGTGGAGGAAAATCTTTTATGGGTTTAGAAGCTCAGGAGAGACAACACAATTCTGCACAGAGTGAGCACAAGGAGTTTGCAGGTGAATTTTAAAGGTCCAAATATCAGGAGAGTTAGCGCAAGGAGTGTGCATGCCCATAAATTTCTAAGGGTCAAAGATCAGGAGGGAAGCACAAAGTGTGCATTGGATTTCACTTCATAGAAGGGACAAAGCTCGGGAGAAATAATGAGTGCATGGTTCCAGGGAGGAACCCAAGGAGCCTAAAAATCCCTTTGTTTAAGAATGGGTGGACGAGATTTGCTCGTGAGTAGTCAAATTCCCCCACAATCATTTGATCAGGTAGGAGGAGCACAGTCATTAAGTTCTAAGCCCTTCGGTAGTTTGAAGATTCGACCTTCGAGAGTTTCACCATAGTTGTTTAGAGTTATGGAGCCCCAAAGCTTTGAAGACCAGAGTCCTGAATTCATTGCCAGTCGTATATTGTGTAAGGGAGGCGAATCCCCATCCGTCGTCTGGTCAAATATTGCCATCATTGTGGAGAAGTGGAAGGATAGGGTGAGGAATTACACCCACCAGTCAAGTCACTTTATGATTAGATTCGGTCAGTAATGACTCCGATGAAATTGGAGTGTATTTTCACGTTGGATGAATTTCCCTAGAGCCCTGGAGCCCATAGTAAAAATAGACCATTGATCAAAGGAGAAAGTGGATCATTGATCCCTAAGATCTTCGAGAGTTGATTGGTTCATCTATTCTGGAGAAGTTTTTTGTTGTGGTTGGAGTGGAGGAACTATGGAGTGTTGGAGTCCCAAAGCGTCGAACAACCCTTTCGTTAAGCGCTTGGTCCTAAACCATGGTCACATGCACTAGTCGGAAGGAGATAAAGGACCCTCATGGATTTGAATTTCATGCATGTTTTTTGATAAGACCGTGGGTGAATAAAATCCAGGGGTCTGTGGGATCCCGAGAGATAATTCAACTTCTGTTAGACATGACCCTAGACCGGGAGGTCGAGCCAACCTGTAGGGGTTTTCATCATGATGGCATAATGTGTATTCCTTGGATATACCTTTCCAACAGGCTATGGTGTTCCTAAAACATATATCGTATGAAAAAGTTATGACCCCGTGAAGTTGATGTACTAACTTACCCCAACGAGAACCACATGAATTTTCACGCTTCATCTCCTAGGGTTGGGTTTTTGTATGTCTAGGGTTTTGGAATTCATGTTTTATGTAAAAATGCCTTTGAAGCCTCATTGTACTCATCTTCTTTTGAATGATTGAAACCGTGACATATCTTCTCATTGATAAGTCATCACCATTCTAGCAATCTTGTTTTAGTCTTCATTTTATAGTTTCAACATATTTATTTATTGAATAGAAGCCAAGTTTTAATTTATCTCTATTATTGTTCATTCTATCTCTATATTAATAATATAGATCTATATTCATTTCATTCTTCTCATAAAATCGTTATCAGTGGTATCAGAGTGGTCTGCTACTTGTCGTTCTTAGTGCATGTCCTCGACGAGGTCCAGGTACAAATAGTTGGGTCTTGAGCTTGTTTCTCTTGAGGAAAAGAGCTCTCGCATGCCCAAGCATCCTTCCACGGTGAGAGAAAAAAAATACGACAGGACATGAGATTCTTTCAAACAGTTTCTTCAGAAATCCATCAGGCAACAGAGGAACGGGATAATGGATAGTTTTGAACAAATCCTTCAACGATACTAATAAATGATGCATCTTCCTTGAGCGGAGGCATCGCCCCCTCCAAGGTACAAATAAAATTTGATATTCCTATATTTGAAGGTCAGATAGATGTAGATGCTTTAGACAAATGGTTGAATATGCCAGAAGGGTATTTTTCTATCCATAACTTTTCCAATAGAGAAAATATTACATTTGTGCTCCTTAAAGCCATCCCCCATATCAAAGATTGGTGGGAGACTTTTTGTGAGCAAAAGGAAACAAAGGAACCCTCATTATTTATAGTCGCACTCACCTAGGAGTATTTTATGGATGGTATTAAGGAAAAATACTACCATGTTGAAAGTTATGACGACCTGTATACAAGATGGACCACACTGCGGCAAGAAAGGGACCAAGAAGTGATAAAGTTCACAAATATCTTCCATACCTTGCACACCAAGATAGGTATGAAATATTTTGAGTGACATTTGGTGCTTAAGTATCGCGATGGTCTACATAGATACATCCAAACATAAATGGAGTTTCTAGACATCTCTTCCTTAGGCACGACCTATCTATATGCTATCAAAATCGAGTAGAAAATTAAACAAAATACGTGGAAGTTTGGGTCTGGGAACCCCTCAAAGCAGAAGCAAGGCAAGGGAAGCCCCAACCCGTAGAACAAAGGGAAGGAAAAATATGGACAACCTTAGGACAACCAGTCTAATCCGAAAACAAAGAAGGAAATGGAAAGACAAAGAAAGACACCGGGAAGTGGTGTGACTCCCATAAGATCCCCTGGCATAAAAATGTTGATTTCTACTCAAATAAGTCATTAGTGGCGGAGGTGAAAGCCTCTCAATCAAATGTGGGTTCTGACTTAGAGTCAAAACCATAAAAGGGGAAATGGATTATTGACGTGGAACCTAGTGCCACCATTGCTACCACCAAGATCTACTCCGATGAACCTCATGAGCCAAAGGAAGGCGAGCACCTCTTTCATTCACAGATGTGGATGAAGGGTACTCCATTTCACTTCATTGTTGATAGAGGTAGCAAGAAGAACCTCATCTCAGTAGAGGTCATCAAGTGGCTAGTCCTGCCAACAACGCTACACCCCCAACCATAGACTATTTGATGGCTCCACCAAGGAAGCGATCTTTGCGTCAACCAACAGTGTCACTTGTCCTACAACATCAATCCCTTCAAATATGAGGTATTGTGTGATGTTGGTCCCCTTAATTTTTGTGATCTTATTTTGAGACAACCTTATTTATGGAAATTCCATGTTGTATATGAGTCTAGGCCTCACAATGTTATTATTACTTTGGACAGGAAATTGTACATGATACCCAAGGTAGTCCCACCTACTTCCATTTCCTTGATCTCTGCCAAGCAATGCAGGAAGTCATCTGTCAGACTAGGAATTTTTTCTTCTTTGTGATTCACTCTCAAAGTGAGCGGAAGGTTGCAACCACATCCATGGCCTCCATGGTTGATCTCTCCACACAACAAAAGCAAGTGGAAGCCCAAAAGTGGCACATCTGACCCAACTCATCACTATGTGGAAGCCCAATCATGCTTGTGTAGAAGAAAGACGAGACCTAGCGACTCCATATCGATTATCGAGCCCTAAATAAAATCACAGTCAAGAATTAGTACCCAATTCTCAGAATCGACGATATCCTTAACCAACTCAAGGGGGGAAAATGCTTTAGTAATATTGATCTGAAGTCTAGTTAAAATCAGGTCCCAATAGAGAAAACATATGTATGGAAAATTTCATTCAAGTCCAAAGAAGGTATTTTTGAATGGTTGGTCATGCCTTTTGGTTTGAAGAATGTCCCAACAACTTTCATGAGGATGATGGATTATATCTTGTAGCCATTCACCATTTTTTTTGAGGTGGTGTAACTGGATGACATCCTCATCTACAACAATAATTGGGCAGAACACTTGCAACATATTCAACAGGTTCTCCACACTCTGCAACAACACAAGATATATGAAAATTTGGAAAAATTCTCCTTCGGCATGGACAGGGTCCAGTACCTAGGCTACATTATTGATGAGCATGGGGTGCATGTGAATCCAACTGAGATCCAGGTCATTTTTGACTGGCCAACCCTGACCACACTCACTAATCTTTGTATCTTTTTAGGCCTTGCCAATTTCTATCGCAGGTTTGTGTTGGGATTCTCTAATATTGCATGGGCCCTCAACCAAGTAACTAGAGTTGGTGGTAAGGAAAAGTTCATGTGGGGCCTGTCATAATAGTAAGAGTTTGATGATTTGAAGCAACACTTGTGCTCATCCCTAGTGCTCTCATTACTTGACCTGCGACAACCATTTGAGATCGAGACAGATTCTTTAGACTATGTTGTGGGTGCAATTCTCACTTAGCATGGACACCCCATGGCTTATCATAGTGAGACACTATTGTTGAGGAAAAGATATGAAATGATCTTACTCAAGCATTTTCATATTCTGCTTGGCTAAAGAAAAATAGACGAGAATGTCACCCTATGTTTATAGCCATCAAAAATAATATCCTAACTCATAAGTATTGATTACAAGTGCCTAGGCTAGTCTTTTTATGAATAAAAGCTTGTTGGAAAATTTGTTATTTATATGGTTTTCTGAATATAAAAGTTGCTGAAATAAATGTAGAGATAGAAGCAAAGACACCGGGATGATAATTAAGACAGATGAGACATAAATAAATCCTTTATTTCTTTCCGATTCACCAAAGAGTCAATCTCTTTACAAAATTTCGTGAAGAAATTTCAGACCAAAGTCAAACTTAGACATCCCCGATGGAACATACTAACAGATCTCTGACAGAAAATAAAAAACTGAACTCTAAAATTTGGATCAACTTGCCACAGATTTTTTCCCACTCGACTCTACACAATAGCCTTTGTTAGTCATGAAAACTAATTCACAAATAGACAATTCTACATAGACTATCAAAGATAGATCAACACCTCTAAAAAACAATTGTATGAATGATGTAATTTAACCCTGAATCTTGTTGTCTACAATAAGACCTTGTTATCATAAAAAAGAATTAGGCTTGTGATAAATTAAGGAATGAATGAAAATTGAACTATCTCAACATAAACTCAAAGAGAAAACCTTAGTATGTTTCTCCTTATATCCTCCTCTTGTTCCTCCCTTTCCTTTTGCCTTTAAGCAAATTAGAATTGGTTGAAGTAGTTGAACTACCTCATTAGTTTAATTAACTAAAAACTCAACCAAATTTTTAGTTAGGGGGGAAAAGTAATAAATCATAATAAGGGTTTTAAATAAATAATAACTAGTAGGTGGGACCCCTTGTGACTCCCTTTAGCTCTTAACAATCACAACATAACTAGTTAATTAAGAAAACACCCTTCCTTGTGACTCCCATCATCACATTCACATTTGACAATTTATCTCATTGATATTTGAAATTATTTTCAAAAAATATATTACTCATATATCCAAAGAAAACATGTTGTCCAAAACTTCTAAAGTTAACTGTCATCAATAATAAATAAAATAAAAACTCAAAAATCATATTTCCCACTCTGAGATGCAATCTTTCCTTGATTGTTGTTGTCACCCTTCGATTTTTCTGAATTTACCTTTGGCTGTGCCGATCCTTTAGGCCTACTTTCATTGATCACATGAGAACAATCGTCCCTCAAATGCATTCGGGAAGGCATAGATTTATCAGAGCCATTGGAGGGTGAGGAAGGGGCAGCAATGGCTTTTCCTTTGTCAAGGGCATGGTGGGCCTCGATTTTCAACCTTTTGTTAGCATGAGAGGACTGAACTGGTGAGTGGACATGTGCATCTTTGACAATCTGGTTAATAGGTGGGGGAGCATGTAAGGACAAATTGGGCCAGCCACGATGTTGGGAGACTGTCGGGTGGAAAATCTCTTGCCATCTGTCATTTTTGGGAACCTCAGCTTGCAATGAGGCATGGGGGGGCATGGGAATACCAGGGGCTTGTGGAGCTTGGAAGGGAGGCCTTTCAGGCCTAGGTTGGACCACTCCTTTCCCAATCTAATTGAAAAATCAAGCCTGAAACAACTGGCCTAACTCTTGTGAGTCAGCGTTAAAGTGTATGGAGAATCTTGGCCTTCTTGGGTCTTTGTTCCAGTTACCTCTCCCTTGGTTGCCTCTGCCATGGCTACCTCGGCTGAAAAATATCATTCCTGCATGCATGATTGATTAGAAAATAGTTCCTTTACAACCATACATGACAACTCCTTAAAAATATGAAATAGACTTTGGCTCAACAACATATAGAACTCATGCAATCCAATCCATATAAATTGTTTAATTGTTGTTAATGAGCAGGGGATGAACAAAAGGTACTGGGATATGCAAAGGGTTTGTATTAAGCGAAACATGATAAAATGAGGGGGAAAAGAAACACGATTACTGCTCAAAGACAACAAACAATCTTCTGTAATGAAAACCAAAGAAAATATCACTGTGATCCAACCAAGAAACTGCGACTTCAAACTGCTTCAATATAGAAGTCTTCTTGACTGTAATTAAATTTTAGAATGGGGAGTGAAAAATGAATGTGGGAAGGAGATGGGGTTGTATTTAGCGAAAAGTGAAATAATGGTAGGGAAAGAGAGTAGATATTGTTCATAAAATTAATTAAGTAATCCATAAAACCATTATGTAAAAGGAAATAACACCGACCAAATAATCACTGTGATCAAATGAAAACTATTGTGCATAATTCAATTAATTCTGTACATTGACTTGTTCATTGTTTGTAATAAGATTTTCAACACAATGTCACCAAACAAGACAACATGCATTCCACAACAACCTGTAAAAGAATTCTATTCCTTCTCATTTGTCCACTTACTATTTTAAAACAATTTCCAAATGAACACACGGTCACTTATTTCCACTATGTTCAGTGTCAACTCATCAACCACTTTCCATCAACAATTAAATTGTAATAAGACCATACTACCACAACACCCATGCTTCTCTCTATTAAGACATATGATATTCATTAAACATACATAGTGTACAGTCAAACACAACGATCCATATTTTAACTGCAAAGATCTCGATTTTCCATTTAAACACACAGACAACAATTATCATTTAAATTCATATGACATTGTGGGATACACATACCACTTAACAAAATGGAAGATCATTTATATGACTGTCATGTCTAACTACTTGAATATAAACATCCAAAATGCTGGGCTATCAGCCCAATACAACGAGGCAACAACAACATGCCCAATCTCACCTCACAAATTGATCAAATTAACAAAACCATATTGTTTAAAAACCCGTGACCCTCTATGATGACACAATCAAATAATATCCATAACATATACAGTGGATGGCCCTTCCATGATTACCACGATTGCAATACTCCCATTCGAAAATTTAAAACACACAGTCACAATAATTATTAACTCAACCTATCATGTTGTAGGAACGCCACACATACCCACGCATCACACACGAAGCAATGTTGTGACTTAATCAATTAAAACTAATGCTTGGCCAACAATTCAATAATCACAATGTAAGAGACGACGACTGTACATTCAATCCAATTCTCTAATCAACCAAATTACCATGCTGAGTTTATCAATTTGATTGTCATAATAACCAATGCAGTGACTAAATACCAAAACCAACACCATTGTCAACATAATCAATAGAGATGAGCCAGAAATCGAACACTATTGACAATACCTAACAACTCATAACAACAAACAATATACCCAACAGGCCATAACGATTCCCTCTATCAAAACCCGGGCTTGATAAATCAAGAGTTTGCTCTATGGACCAACACAGGGAGACTGGAGTCGAGTCCCATCATTGGGTGAGAACCTCTAATACCAATGATGCACACACAAGTTATACCACTAATTACTTTGCTGACAGGGTGACAGTTCGTGAAATAGGAGAGACTATGAATAGAGGAGCAAAGGCTCTATTTTGGCCTTGTAACAATACTTAGAACATGCAAGGTATAACTCTTGTGTCTCTCCCAATAAACCAACTAACAACACTGAGATAAAACATAGCCGAGAAGAAGCAATATAACCCACTTTGCAACCATCAATAGCATGAACAAGCCCATACCCAAGTGAAACAATGCACAGTCACAAAGGCATTTCAAACCCAGTAAACCCCATAACAACAAACGACTAGGTATGGTGATAAGAAAATGTGGAGACGACCAGCCAATCTGTACCGAATAAAAACCCTTCAACCAAGACCAATAAGGATGACAGAGGGCCTTCATGTCTTCTAACACTTAGAATGATCAATAACACCGTGACTTCAACATTATTGTAATGATAACCACACGAACGATTCATTCAAGAAAAACATCACAAATTTACACAGTTGCCAGACTTAAGAAAAGAACAGACCCATACGTTCCGAGCCAATATCTATTTCATAACCAGAGAAGATTCATGGATGGCGAAAAGACATACCTGTAACCAAAAGCACCTTAAAAACATGAGCTTCGCCAAGCGGTTTTCCCTCTGCTTGAAAGTCGGAACCTAATCACAGCAAAACATAGTTGAACAATGGCCCAACTAGGGTGGCGGCCAGTGGAAGGAGTAGGAGTGACGTATAGTAAATGCACATCACCTCCACTCCCACTCATACAATTCCTTAGTACATGCCAACCAACCTCCCATTAACACATACAATTAAACCATGCATCAGAATTAGCATCCATCACTTGGCAAACATGCCACCCATGTCACAATTATTCATTGCCAATGTATACCATAACACATATCAACCATGTTTTCATAAAACTCAATAAGTCGCATAACTATTAACTTGTTAGCTAGGATTAACAATGATCATTTTAATTTCAATGCATGTAGTGTAGCATAGTAGCATAGTTTAATCCCTTCTTTTTGCATTTTGTTTATATTGCTTTTGTCTATTTTCAACTGCTCTAATGTATTGTTACTAACATCTCTCTTGTGCAGGTGTCATAGCAATGAATCTAAGAACAAATAACAAGGGTAACAATAAACAACATATGCCATCATAACATGAAAATAGAGCCTAGAGAAATGGAAACAACACATAACATGTCTTATCCATCATTCATTTGTCGCAATTAGAACTAACATATAATAGGCCTTATCCATCGCCAATAAAACCAAGATTTCATCAATCATGTAGAACCATGTAAGCAGTGTCGAATAACAACATAAACATGAAATAAGAACCATATCTGATATCCCAGTCTACAAGGTGGTCCCACCTACTAGTATTATATATCTCGTTAGCTTATAATAATAGGCTTTAGCAATACTTTGCAGAAAATTCCTTGTTGCTATTTTAATCGTCAACAAATTGGTGACTCCACAGAGAAATTTTATTTCAACAGATTTAGAACTCAGAACTCATGTTTTCGCAGACCAAGAACAATAGTTCAAGAAGATATAACCAGAAAGATTATGCAAACAGGGGGAAGTGAGCGGATTTAATAGAAAAATGTATGGGAATTCGGGAATAACTCATGAAAAGTGTTAAGTATGAGGGATTTTACCATAGTGTGCATAATCGTCCAACCGAGATCGTCTCTTAACTTCAAGGAGAAATTTTATGGACTTTCTCTCTTAAATGATCAAATGGATGAAGAAAAGGAAAGCAAAAGTGGGAGATAACCAATTTTTTTTTTTTCTTTCTAGACAACAACGAAAGTAGATAACAAATTCAAGGGTTCCTTCAGGGGAAACATCGTAACAACTGTGTAAGCTTGATTGTTATTAACTAACAATGCTTTGCAGGAGTGTCACTGTGGCAGAACTGATCCAACAACTTATTTTGACAAAATTAAGTAAATATTGTAGGAAACAAATCATGATAGAAGTAAAATTTCAAGATTAAAACAACAACAATAAAATGACAGAAACATAAAAGCATTAGGAAAATTTTAAAACAGAAATCAGAAGGAAAACTACTGTAAAGCAGAAAAGAAAATAGTAAAAAATTGAAAGCAGAGCTAGGTTACTAGTATACAGAAAATCCAAATAGCATTGGAACTTTTCATGTTGGTCCCTTGTAATGTTTCAAGCAAGAACCGTTAGTGTTGTAGGAAAACAATTTCTCCTATAAATCCTTTAGAATGTGAGAGTTAGTATCTAGGACAAAAACAATTTTGAACGGACCCAAAAATAACACTTAGAACTCTAAGGTAATTATCATCCCCTTAACGTATATGATTAATCATCAAGGTAGATATGGATAATGATCAATTCATCAAGAATTGTGTGTATAGGTCTTTTAAAACCAGTGCTTGCATCAGGTAAGCTAGAAAACAATCATTTATAAGTCATGGTACCCTAATTGGTGATACAAGTGGTTTTGTGAACATCTGCCCCTTTTCCTTTATTTAACTGTAACTCAAAAAAAATTCAAGTAAGGGCCTCATCTATGACCTTACAACCTGCTACAAAATCATTTCCATATTAAGAGGAGGAAAATGTTTTCTCATAATAGCCTGACTGAAGGTGCGAAAATTAATGCAGGTTCTAATATGATCAATAGTCTTCAAAACATGTGCCCAATTGGAAACCCATTTAGGGTAGATTGGAAAAATGATCTCAGACCTTAAGAAATTTTCCAACTCCCTTTGAAAAGTTACTTTAAATGTAGTGTTAATAGGTATTAGTTTATGCCTAACTGGTTTCATGCCTTCCTTGATGGGGATAGCATATTTTATAAGACTAGTATCAAAACCACGAAGATCCTCATAAGACCAAGAAAAAACATCTTGAAATCTACCAAGTAGCTTGGCCAAATTCATTTCTTCTTTATCAGAACATTGGACACTTATTTTAACATTCCCTGAAGATTCGAGTGCCCCAATGTTCAAGGAGATGGTTTTACCCACCTTCCTTCTTGACTCCTCCTCTTTCTATTTCTCTTTATTGCCTACATCATCCAATGAAAACGAACTCTCAAGAGGAGTCAAGCCCTTAGGAATATTGTTGTCTTATATGGATATAATTTCCTTGGGATTAAGAGGTTCATCTTGAATGAACGTATAAATTCTCTCATCGTTAGGGAGGGCTTGCCAAGATTCTACATTGTCAGGGATATGTGGAAGATATAGAGATTGAAAAGAACAATCAGGTCTGTGAGGCAAAGGTTGTTGATTAGGAGAAGCTTCAAAGACAACTAACCGATCATCCATTGAATTCAACCCCTTCTTAACATGAGTGATATTGAAAGATAATAGGTTCGAGATAAGTGCCCAAACAGTTTGGGTGTATCGTTTTATCAACTTGTTGCTAGGAGAGTAAATTTTACGTATAAGATTCACAACAAGATCAAAATATCCAAAAAATGAAAGGTGACCACAACCAATATTATAGACGTTTTCAATGCTTAATAATAAAGCTTTAAATTCAGTGCCATTGTTTGTACAAGCAAAATCCAACCTGTAAGGCAAATTATGAATTTTCCCTACACGGGAAACCAAGATAATGCTAGCCCCTTACCTTCATTAGAGCATGAACCATCGAAGTGCATGTGCCACATATCATCATCTAAATAAATTTGTTCCAAAGGAATATTATCCTCTTCAAAAAATATGGAGTACACTCCTAGGTCCTCTTCGATATAGTTTACATTAGGTTGTGGAACACTCTGTATGTAGGGTGAAATCATTCCCTCTCTAAGGACTATAATGTTCTTACCATTCCGAGTCACGGATAAATGTGACCCATAGAGTGAGAGGAATCCACCTGTTAAGTGTTAGGACCACATATTGTACTCTTTTTGCCCATACTTTTTGCTATTATTTTACCCTTCATCACCTACATTTTGACTTATACTATCATTTCACCTGATCATTCCAAGGTAT
>JZKD02S1725843.1:64665-79047 GCA_000966675.3 Picea glauca
CATTGCAATGTTATTTTAAAATGTAATCCAGGATTCTTAATTTGAGCTATAAAGAATTGCAATAGGGAGATCTCTTTCCTGTGATACAATTCAGAACTTCAGTTCATTTCAGCAAAGTTAGATAGAATGATTTCTTTACTAAAACACTAAGTGCTTTTGGAATTGAGCATATATAGTGCGCAACTACCTTTGAAACAAAAGACTTCCCTGGGTTGATAATTTATGTTTCACTTGGTTGTTTGAAATTAATTAAGCAATTATAGTGACCAACATTAAGGCTTGCCAATTGCTTCCTAAGATAATTGAGTAATTTCTTACAGGCATATTGATTACATGAATACTAAGAGTTGTCTTTATTTCAGGGTGTGAACATAAAACTAAGGTTACATCTTTAATCTCACCTATGGTCGTTTGTTGTAGACTATTAAAGGAGAGCATGATTCTGGCATTTTCATTTGCAAAAGATAAGCCTATCTCTTCGATAATAATCTTCGACATCACACTTGGGCCTGAACTGCCATCAATGAGGCCACAATGGACGATCTTATCCATAATCTTTACAAAAATTTAAAAAGGGGGATTTTTTACAAGGCATCTAATATCTAAAGTTATGTACACCTACTTTATTTACAGATGAATCCTCTTCGTTTACCTCTTTAGAAAGATTGGATACAACAAATTTTTTCCCTTCCATGAATTTTTTTAGATGCAACTGTTTTTCAAGGATGACAACCATGTCTAGAAGGGTTGCATCTGCTTTGATGTTGGCCAATCGATTCAAGATATTGTACTTGGAAGAGGGGACAGGGGAAGTTGTTCCTTGACTGTCAGGAAACTTAGGAATGTGAACAGTAGCAGTGGGTGAGGATGAACTCGGGCTAGAAGAATTGCGGGGAGGATCAAATTTTCCCTTGGGAGCATAGGATTTGTTCCTAGTATTGATGATCATGACATCTTTTGGCTCTGTAAAATCTAGGACAACGATAGTAGTTTGTGGTCTTTTACCAAAGATCTTATCTCTGGCACTCTTCCTTACCTCACATTTGGCTTCCTCGTGGTGTTCCTCGCAGAAGTTACACCAACTTCGAGGCAATATAGCTTTAGGCTGAAAGTTATTTTCAATTAGATTTCTAAAGGGGGGTGCAGAAGAGGATGAAGCTCCAGGGGTGAGAGGGGAGACAGTTCCCTTTCGCTCTAACGCTATCATATGATTATTCATGTCTTGTACTAGCTGTAAGAGGGTGGACATGTTTTTCTGTTTAACAGACTCTCCCCAAGGAAGACTTGTTCTTTCAAGTTGTTCTTCATACTCTGAACAAGTATGCAGTGCGGAACTGAGATTATCAATGGATTTTTCCTCAATCCTATGACGGTAGGGGGAAGGTAATGCATTGTAGTAATTCATGAAAGCGGCTTGGTTCTGAGGTCAAATGAGTTCAGGGATCTGATTGTATAGCTTAGTGAAACACAAGTTGAAATACTTGATGGTCTCACCATCCTGATAGGTGATGTTATTATATTCTCGTAACTTCTCGGCTGGGCTTTTAGATTGCCCATAAGTGGACCTGAAACAATAGATTAACTCTTCCCAAGTTGATAGAATCTTAGGAGGAAGATCGAAGAAATTGGCTGCAACCTTTTCTTCCAAGGAATTGATGAATAAGCGCATCCAAGTATCATTGTCATGGGCTCCTATGTTGTGACAAGCATTAGAAAATGCCACCAGGTGTTCATTCATAGTGACAGTGTTATTTCCTGAAAACCTAGGAAGATGTTCTTTGAATTTAGGAAGTGGACGAGTAGCAGGTGCTAGGTTAAGAGGAGAGGACACATGCCACAGTGTTGTTGTGGCATCTTCTTCAAACTGAAAGAGCCCATAATTTTTAATGAATTTGGTGGGGTTTGTGGTAGATTGGACAGGGATATGATGGCTATACAAGCTACCAATAACTGACGAAGATGAAGACTGAGAAGAGGAAGCACTTCCAGTGCCACCAGAGCCACCACTAGATTCCATCTTGTGGATGATATATGAGGGAAAGAAAGACAAACTGGAAGAATCAGACAAACTTCTCCTTAGAGCACTTTGTTGGGTAGATAACACAACATTCCTTCTTCCTATTTCAACAATAGGATTAATTCCAAGTGATAGGCCTCTTCTTCTTCTAGAAACATGAGAGTCTAAGGACATGAAAGAAAGGCCAAAACTGAAGAAACAAGAAGGTTACTGTGTATTTCTAGGCTGTCTAGGTCTGGATTCCCAACGTTCTTGGGCACTAATATCTCGTTCAATTGTTGCCCAAGAATGATTAAGCTCAACACAAGTATTGGCAGTGTCTAAAATGGTGTGTTACACATCAACATTACTCACTTTGATAAGTGTCACATGTTCCTCACAACTGTCGCATGTTGTTCACAAGTGTCGCAAATGTCAAACAAAGCATACTGCCATGATGATGACACTAAGGAGACACTTAGAATACCTCAAACACCTGATTTGGAGGAAGAGGGATGGTTAACTGAAGTCAGGTATCTCTTCCCACCTGAAAGAATCTTTCAAACTAAAGTTTTAGAAGGGAGCGCTCCCCTACATCACCCTCAGGAGCACTGGCGCTCCCCTATAAGGTGCTAGGGAGCGTTATAACACCAAACTGCCCCTTTGAAGGAGATCTACAGATATTTAGAGCACTGGCACCCCCCTTGAGCCTACTAGGGAGCGCTCTAGCGCCCTGATGCCCATTTTGAGGGAGCACTGTCTAATCTGGGCAACAATTGATCTGTTGAGGAGAATAAGGGGAGGATATTTCAATCTTGGAAGGAAGCTACATTCGAATTCCTGGTTCAATCATGATCTTAGGAGAAGATCCTTGGTTTAAGGAGGGAAATCCTCAACTTACCCTAAAGATACCTCAAGAGGTTAAGCCTCTCTAAACCTATATAAACAGGCTCTATCATGGTGGAAAGGGGGAAGAATTGCAAGCATGAAACCTATGATCTCATAGGAAACACACAGTGAACTGCAGGAGAGTAATCAATGAAGTTGTTGTCATCCGGGTCATGGATCTTTTGAGCAAGGGTTAGATAAAGGGGACTTGACTAAGTTGTCACATTCACATCTATGGTTGTAAGTTACTTCTGTCATTGTTCTCAAGATTTTCCTTCAACATGGTGTTAAACAAGTTTAAAGCAATGCTGGTATGATCTTGAAGACCGGGCTCAATATTGGGTTGCCTTGTAACAGGTACAATCATTAAGAAATAAAACAATCAAAGAATCAATATCAAAAAAATAGATGTGTCGATGAAAATCGAGTATAAAAATTAACCAGAGAGATATTGAAGATCTCCCCAGTATGGTCTCCAAATAAATGTTGAGGAAAATATATGAAATGATCTTACTCAAGCATTTTTAGATTCTGTTTGGCTAAATAAAAATAAACAGGAATGTCACCCTATGTTTATAGCCATAAAAAATAATATCCTAACTCACAAGTATTGATTACAAGTGCTTAGGCTAGTCTTTTTATGAATAAAATCTTGCTGGAAAATTCGTTATTCATATGATTTTCTGAATATAACATTTGTTGAAATAAATGTAGAGATAGAAGCAAAGACACCAAGATGATAATCAAGACAGATGAGACATAAATAAATCCTTTATTTCATTCCAATTCACCAAAGAGTCATTCTCTTTACAAAATTTTGTCAAGAAATTTCGGACCAAAATCAAACTTAGATATCCTCGATGGAACATACAAAAGGACCTTTGATAGAAAATAAAAAACTGAACTCTAAAAGTTGGATAAGCTTGCCACAGATTGCTTCCCACTCAAATTTGCACAATAACCTTTGTCAGTCATGAAAACTAATTCACAAACAGACAAGTCTACATAGACTATCAAATATATATCAACACCTCTGAAAAACAAGTGTCTGAATGATGTAATTTAGCCCTAAATCTTGTTGTCTACAATAAGACTCTGCAATCATAAAAAATAATTAGGCTTGTGATAAATTAAGGAATGAATTATAAATGAACTATCTCAACATAAACTCAAAGATAAAACCTTAGTATGCTTCTCCTTCTATCCTCCTCGTGTTCCTCCCTTTCCTTTTGCCTTTAAGCAAATTAGAATTGGTTGAAGTAGTTGAACTACCGCATTAGTTAAGTTAAGTAAAAACTCAACCAACTTTTTAGTTAGGGGGGGAAAAGTAATAAATCATAATAAGGGTTTTAAATAAATAATAACTAGTAGGCGGGACCCCTTTAGCTCTTAACAATCACAACATAACTAGTTAATTAAGCAAAACACCCTTCCTTGTGACTCCCATCATCACATTGACATTTGAAAATTTATCTCATTGATATTTGAAATTATTTTCAAAAAATATATTACTCATATATCCAAAGAAAACATGTTGTCCAAAACTTCTGAAGTCAACTGTCATCAATAATAAATAAAATAAAAACTCAAAAACCATATTTCCCACTCCGATATGCAATCTTTCCTTGATTGTTGTTGTCACCTTTCAATTTTTCTGAATTTTCCTTAGGCTGCGTTGAGCCTTTAGGGATAATTTCATTGATCACATGAGAACAATCGTCCCTCAAATGCATCCGGGAATACACAGATTTATCAGATCCAATGGAGGGTGAGGAAGAGGAAGTAGTGTATTTTCCTTTGTCAGGGGCATGGTGGGCCTCGATTTTCAACCTTTTGCTAGCATGAGAGGACTAAACTGGTGAGTGGACAGGTGCATCTTGGACAATCTGGTTAATAGGTGGGGGAGAAGGTAAGGACAAATTGGGCCAACCACGATGTTGGGAGACTGTCGGGTGGACAATCTCTTGCCATTCGTCATTTTTGGGAACCTCAGGTTGCAATGAGACATGAGGGGGCATGGGAATATCAGGGGCTTGTGGATCTTGGAAGGGAGGACTTTTAGGCCTAGGTTGGACCACTCCTTTCTCAATCAAATTGAAAAATCCGGCCTAAAACAACTAGCCTAACTCTTGTGAGTTAGCGTCAAAGTGTATGGACAATCTTGGCCTTCTTGGGCCTCTGTTCCAATTACCTCTCCCTCGGTTGCCTCTGCCATGGATAACTCGGCTGAAAAAGATCATTCCTGCATGCATGATTGATTATAAAATAATTCCTTTACAACCATACATGACAACTCCTTAAAAATATGAAATATACTTTGGCTAAGCAACATATCAGACTAATTCAATCCAATCCATATAAATTGTTTAACTATTTTCAATGAACAGAGGATGAACAAAAGGTCCTGGGATATGAGAGGGGTTTGTATTGAGCGAAACATGATAAAATGAGGGGGAAAAGAAACACGGTTACTGCTCAAATACAACAAACAATCGATTGTAATGCAAACCAAAGAACATATCATTGTGATCCAACCAAGAAACTGCGACTTCAAACTGCTTCAATACATAATTCTTCTTGAATGCAATTAAATTTTGGAATGGGGAGTGAAAAATGAATGTGGGAAGGCGATGGGGTTGTATTTAGCGAAAAGTGAAATAATGGTAGGGAAAGAGAGCGGATACTGTTCATAAAATTAATTAAGTAATCCATAAAACCATTATGTAAAAGGAAATAACACCGACCAAATAATCATTGTGATCAAATGAAAACTACTGTGCATAATTCAATTAATTCTGTGCATTGACTTGTTCACTATTTGTAATCATATTTTCAACACAGTGTCACCAAACAAGACAACATGCATTCCACAACAACCAGTAAAATAATTTTGTTCCTTCTCATTTTTCCACTTACTATTTTAAAACAATTTCCAAATGAACATACAATCACTTATTTCCACTCTGTTTAGTGTCAACCCATCAACCACTTTCCATCAACAATTAAATTGTAATAAGACCATACTTACACAACACCCGTGCTTATCTCTATTAAGACACATGATATTCATTAAACATACATAGTGGACAGTCAAACACAATGATCCATATTTTAATTGCAAAGATCCTTATTTTCCATTTAAACACACAAAAAACAATTATCATTTCAATTCATACGATGTTGTGGGATACACAGATCACTTAACAAAACACGAGATCATTTCTGTGACTGTCATGTCTAAATACTTGAATCTAAACATCCACAATGTTGGGCTATCAACCCAATACAATGAGGCAACAACAACATGCCCGATCTCACCTCACAAATTGGTCAAATTAACAAAACCATATTGTTTAAAAAACTGTGACCCTCTCTGATGGCGCAATCAAACGATATCCATAACATATACAGTGGATGGCCCTGCCACGATTACCACAATTTCAATACTCCCATACGATAATTAAAAACACATAGTCACAACAAGTATTAACTCAACCTACCATGTTGTAGGAACGCCACACATAGCCACACATCATGCACAAAGCATTGTTGTGACTTAATCAATTAAAACTAATGCTTGGTCAATAATTCTATAATCACGATGTAAGAGACATTGACTGTGCATTCAATCCAATTCCCCAATCAACCAAATTACCAGGTTAAGTTTATCAATTTGATTTTCATAATAACCAATGCAATGACTAAATACTAAAACCAACACCATTTTCAACATAATCAACAGAGATGAGCCAGAAATTGAACACTGTTGACAACACCTAACGAATCATAACAACCAACAGTATACCCGACATGCCATAACGATTCCCTCTATCAAAACTCAGGCTTGAGAAATCAAGGGTTTTCTCTGTGGAACAACACAGGGAGACTGGAGTCAACTCCCATCATCAGGTGAGAACCTTCGAGACCAATGATGCACACACAAGGTATACCACCAATGACTTTGTTGATATGGTGACAATTCGCGAGATAGGAGAGACCATGAATAGAGGAGAAAAGGCTCCATTTTGGACTTGTAACAACACTTAGAACATGCAAGGTATAACCCTTGTGGCTCTCCCAATCAACCAACTAACAATGCTAACATAAAATAGAGTCGAGAAGAGGCAATATAACCCACTGTGCAACCATCAATAGCATGAACAAACCCATACCCAAGTGAAACAATGCGTAGTGACACAAGGTGTTTCAAACCCAGTAAACCCCATGATAGCAAACGACTGGGTATGGTGGTAAGAAAGTGTGGAGATGGCCAACCAATCTGGACTGAATAAAAACCCTTTAACCAAGACCAATAAGGATGAAAGAGGTCCTTCATGGCTTCTAACACTCAGAATTATCAATAACACCCTGACTTCAACATTATTGCAATGAGAACCACACCAACAATTCATTCAAGAAAAATATCACAAATTTACACAGTTGCCAGAATTAAGGAAAGCACAAACCCATACATTCTGAGACAATATCTATTTCATAACTAGAGCGGATTCATGGATGGAAAAAAGACATACCTGTAACCAAAAGCACCTTAAAAACATAAGATTAGCCGAGCAGTTTTCCCTTTGCTTGAAATTCAGAGCCTAATCACAGTAAAACACAGTTGAACAATGGCCCAAATATGGTGGTAGCCAGTGGAAGGAGTAGGAGTGACGTGTAGTAAATGCATGTTGCCTCCACCCCCACTCATTCAATTCCTTAGTACACACCAACCAACCTTTGATTAACACTTTCAATTAAACCATGCATCAAAATTAGCATCCATCACTTGTCAAATGCGCCACCCATATCACAATTATCCATTGCCAACTTATACCATAACACATATCAACCATGTTTTCATTAAACTCAATAAGTCACATAGCTATTAACTTGTTATATAGGATTAACAATGATCATTTTAATTTCAATGCATGTAGTGTAGCATAGTAGCATAGTTTAATCCCTTCTTTTTGCATTTTGTTTATATTTCTTTTGTCTCTTTTCAACTGCTCTTATGTACTGTTACTAACATCTCTCTTGTGTAGGTGTCATAGCAATGAATCCAGGAACATATAGAAAGGGTAACAATGGATAACATAGGCCATAATAACATGAAAATAGATCCTAGAGCAATGGAAACAAAACATAGCATGCCTTATCCATCATTCATTTGTCTCAATTAGAACCAACATATAATAGGCCTTGTCCATTGCCAATAAAACCAAGATTTAATCAATCATGTAGAACCGTGTAAGCAGTGTCGAACAACAACATAAACATGAAATAAGAACCAGATCTGATCTCCCAGTCTACAAGAGGGTCCCACCTACTAGTATTATATATCTCGTTAGCTTATAATAATAGGCTCTAGAAATACTTTGCGGGAAAAATCCTTGTTGCGATTTTAATCGTCAATAACTATCAGATGTCATATGTCAATACCCTACTTACGACAAAGAAATGTACTCCATTGTGCAAGCCTTCCACCATTGGAGGCATTACATTCTCGGTAAGGAGACAATCATCCACATCGATCATAAGCCATTGCAGTTCATGTAGACACAAGGTAAATTGTAGAATGACCTCCATCAGAAGTGGTCCACATACTTGCATCAATTCCATCTCAACATCAAGTATAAGATAGGAAGAACCAACCGCATCGCCAATTTCCTCAACCTCCATCCAGTTGCAGCACTCACCATGGTGCTAAACTCCCGTGGCCACGAGACCTCTAGATGGCCCTATCTCTATGAGAGAGATCTTGACTTCACCACCACTTACCAGATGTTGGGCACAAACACAACTGTCACTGATTTCCATATTTAGGATGGGGTTTTGTGCCATCTAGGACATCTCTTTGTTCCATCAAGTGAGTGAAAAAATCTGATTTGGGAAACCCACTATAGCCGGGTGGTAGGACACTTTGGCATAGAAAAGACAGTGGAAATGTTGCAACAACATTTCTATTGGCCAAAACTTCGACATGATGTCAACACATATATTAGGTGCTCCACTGCCTATGCCATTGCCAAACTGGACATTAAGAAACAAGGCATGTATGCTCCTCTTCCTACTCCTGAAAGGCCATGGGAATCCATCTCGATGGACTACATGTTAGGCCTTCTGTCAACCAATAGGGGAAATGACTATGTTTTTTTGGTGGTTGATCATTTTTCTAAAATGGCGATCCTAGCCGCCTGCAAGAAGAGCATCATAGCAGAGGTCATTGCCAAGCTCTTCTTTGAACGAGTGTGGGTACATTTTTGGATACCACAAACCATCATCTCATATCGGGATAGTCGGTTCCTCATCACATTCGGTTCGAGCCTCTGGTCGTTGTTGGACACCAATCTTAGCAAATCCACTTCCTTCCACCCTCAGAAAGATGGCCAAAATGAGATCATCAACTGGATGATCATGCATATCCTATGCATGTACAATTCCAAGCATCCTGACACATGGGATGTGAGTCTTCCCTATGTTTAGAACAACTACAACATATCCATACATAGTTCAACCAACCACAACCCCTTTTAGGTGGGGTTGTGATTTCAACCATTGGGTCAAAGGAAGACTTGTCTCATGCTCAAAATGAAGCCGAAAAAGCTACCCAGTTCATTGAGCGAATCCAACACATCTGCCAACAAGTTTAGGATATTTTGCATAAGTCTAATGCCAAGTACAAACTTCACCATGATCAACACTGGGTGCCACACAAGTTTTACGTGGGACATAAAGTTTGGTTGCACTTGCAGAAAGAACATCTTACAAGACCCCATAGAAATATTTGTCCACTCTGCTATGGACCTTATACCATCACCAAGGTTGTGGGTGACAATGATTTTGAGCTCAACATTTCCTCCTTCCTTCGCTTGCACCCAGTGTTTAATGTGGACCTCATTTGTCCATACTTTCCACCATTATTGGACACCTCAGAGGTAGTAGAACAATTGACACTGACAAAGCTCAACCCTGACTGCATGGAACATGCATGCACTTATCATATCATGGACACACATGCATCATGGAAACTTCCTTCAGATTTGGGTAAACTTGTAATAAAATCCATTGAAACGTATTCCACATAGTGAACCCTCTATTTCTTCTTCTTTCCTTGAAAGTGCATTTGCCACAATATTACGTTTTCCTTTCTTGTGGATAATTTCAAATTCATAACCTAGCATCTTTGTAACCCATTTTTTTTTCTCTTATGAAGATAATTGTTTCTCCAAAAAGTACTTCAAACAATCATGCTCTGGTTTTACTTTGAAGTGTCTTCCTATTAGGTAAGGGAACCATTTCTTAAGTGCATGTATTAGGACCAACATTTATTTTTCATAAATGGGTTTGAGTAAGTTTTTTCCTTTAAGTTGGTTTCTTTCAAAGGAAAGTTGACTTCCTTATTGCATTAAAAATGCATTAATTCCATGTCCTAAGGCGTCACACTCCACAATAAATGTTTTTGTGAAGTCAGGTGTGGCTAGGGCAAGAGTTGTACACATAGCCTCCTTAATTTTTTCAAAATATTTAGTTGTTTATTGAGTCCAATAAAATTCTTCCTTATTTAATAATGTTGTTATAGGTGCCACCATTTGACCATATTTTTTGAAAAAATTGTTGTAATAGCTTGTAAATCCTAATAATCCTATAATTTTCTTCAAGTTTTTGGGAATTGGCCATTCCCTCATAGATTTAATTGTGTTAGGGTCCACTTTTACACTATCATGAGATACAATATGACCCAAATATTCCACTCCTTAAAACCCAAAGGCACACTTTGAAGGATTTGCATAAATTTATTGTTCTTCCAAAAGTTGTAATACTCTGTCAACATGTTGTACATGCTCTTCCTAAGGGTTGCTTCAGATTATTATATCATAAAAAAATATTAACACAAATATTCTAAGGAAAGGTTTGAAAATAGAATTCATCAAGATTTGAAATGTTTAAGGTCATTAGTAAGTCCAAATGGCATAACGAAAAAAATCATAATGACCTTCATGTGTTGTAGAGGTTTTTTGGGAATGTATTCCTACCTCATTCTGATTTGATGATATTCCAAATGAAGATCCAACTTAGTAAAGAAAAGTTATCCATGTAATTCAACTAATAATTCATCAATGACATGAATAGGAAACCTATATTTGATGGTCATTTTTTTGAGTTGTCTATAATATGGACACATACGCCATGAACCATCCTTCTTCATAACCATCACTATTGATGAAGAGAAAGAACATTGTCTAGGTTGAATGATGCCCACTTCTAACATTTCTTAGATCATATGCTTAATCTCACTCTTCTATGCATTTGGATACTTGTAAGGCCTAATGTTAGGATGTACACTTCTTGGTTTCAAATGAATATCATGGTCATGATCTAGATCTAGTGGAAGACCCTTAGGAATATCTCTAAATACATTGGAATGATTGTTGATAACTATTTGGAGATCCACTAGGGTAGAGGATATATATGTTTGAACATATAGTCAGCACAATTGTGAAATTACACCATGGTGTCCATTTTTGAGTAATTTCCTTGTCTTCTAAGGAAAATCTCATGAAAATATCTTAAAAATTAAGGGCCACTATTCCCAATTATTGTAACCATTGGACCCCTAATACAACATCAACACCACCTATTTGGATGGAAATCATGGGATCATCCAAAAAATACTCCCCCATATTGATCTTAATACTATGGCACTTCCCAAAACAAATTATGGTACCTCCATCTACAATCATTACTTTAAACTCTAGTGTTGGAAATACATAACAATCGCTATCTTTTGCTAATTTGTAATTGATAAAGTTATGGGTACTACCACAATCAATTATCATTGTTACCTTTTTATTTTTTATGTATTATTGTATGTTGAGGGTTTGTAGAGTATTGATGCCAACCAATACATGACAAGATATTGTTGAAGTAGTCTCTTCTAGATCTAGATCTTGTGTTGGTTCCAATTCTTTACCTTCTTCATCCTCATAGTCTATGTAGAATAATTTGTTCTTATTGAATTTACCCCCCTTACTATACTTGTTGTCACAATTGAAACATAGTCCCTTTCATATTATTTCATCCATTTGCAGAGGTGTCAACCTTGTAGGTTGAGGTATTGTTGTCTTATGAACCAAAAAATGATCTTTGCTTCCTGTGTATTCTCCAATGGTTGAATTTTGTGTATCCTTATTCTTGGCTTGGATATGACGAGAAAATTGCATAGCTTCCACAATGTGTCCAGAACGTTTTAGGAAAACATTATGCTTAATGTATTCTTTTAATCCACCCATGTAAACTTCCAACAAATGTTCATCAATTATGTCATCCACCCTTGTGGCCAATACCTAAAATTATAAATTATAATCTTCAATATCACGTAAGTGCTTGATCTGTGTCAATTAACTGAAGTAGTTATGTTCCCAAACTTTCCCATATTGTGCTTCTAAGTCTCTTGAAAATAAACCCCAAGTATAATGATAAGAATGGGTCTTCCTTTTAACTACCCATTGATACCATTGATATGGTTTTATCTCAAAGTTCAAAGTTGTTATGTGAATCCTTTTCTTATCATCCATAATATTATGCAGTTCAAAATATTTCTCTATTTGGTTCACCCAAGTAAATACCTTTGTTCCATCAAACTTTCTTAATTCAACCTTGGGAAGGTTCACTCCTTTTGGAGACCATCCATAAGTAATTATATTATTGGAGTTAAATCCCCCTGGAAAATTCTTATTATTGGAAATTTGTTCAACCTAAACACTACCCTTATTTTTATGAGTCCCCTCAAACACCTTTTCAATTTTAGGGAACCTCCATTTAAGGATTCTAAAATCTTATTTTCCATTTGTTCCAACTTTCCATCCATTTTCTATTCCAACTATTCCATAATTCTTTTCATATATTCCTTATCTTCATCCATCTTCCTTTCTATGTATGTTTGAGTATTCATCAAATCAAAATTTTTTCATTGACCTATCATTCAATTCGTTGATTTGACTATTCGTTTTGGATAGCTAAATTTGTATCTCGTCGTTTTCTTCGTGAGTCACATAGGATATTTTTGAAGGTTTAAGTGGTGAATTAATTTTTGGATATTTTTGTGGAGCCATGGAAAAAAGTCTCTAATTTTTTTTCTAATGAGCTTGCTAACCACGGAAAAATCTCTTATAATCACCAAAAAATCACTTGTGCAAAAACCCTAACTTTCACAAGAAATATGTCATAAAATATAATGATTCAAAATATGAAACATTTTTCACATGTACTTCAATATGTCAAATCAGGGTTTTGAAAATTTCAGAGTCTGAAACTTCACTAGAAAAAGTTTATAGCGAAAATGCCAAGATAACTGATTTCAGGATTAGTCACAAACCTTTTCTTCCATAGACTATATCTCTCAAATTGTAGTGCACCATAACCTAAAATTTTTACCTCCTATACTTCAAAATTTCTTCTCAATCTCCGTAAAATTTCATTGTCTAAAACCTCTTAGAAAAAACTTTATAGCGAAAATCCCAAGATGACGCATTTAAAACTAAATTTAGGACTACCTAGAATGAGTCAAAAACCCTATCTTTCATAAGCTATATCTCTAAAAGTGTAATTACCTAGAACTTGAAATTTTTACAAAAGGTACTTTAATGTCACCTAAATAAAATTCAAATTTCACTATATGAAGCATCCCACAAAAAAGTTATAGTGAAAATTCCAATATGACATGCTTGAAGTAGAAAAACCCTAGGATTGATTCTTTGAAACCAAATGTTAATTACCAACACCTTGAGAAGGAAAAAAAAATCAATTAATAATAGTTCACTTACTTCTCCTATTATTCTTACTTAATAATAGTTAACACATTTGGTCTTACTTAATTTGGATCTGTTATGAATAAGTTATGACGTTTTTACCTGAAATACCTATTTTAGACTAGTTTTAGGACTAGCCACAAACCCTATTTTCCACGGAGTGTAACTCCAAAATTACGACCCACAAGCTGAAATTCGTACCACAGTTACTTGGATATGTTTTCACAATGGCCTATCAATTTCACGGTCCGAGTCAGTCTAGAAACAAAGTTATTGTGAAAATGGTGAGATGACATGTAAATAACATACCTTAGAAAGCATCATCAATATAATTTATCCTCCCTTGAATTTCGACCTTCTTTACTTCACCTTCTCTCTGAAATTCGGCTTAGATATCCTTTGGTTACCTTAGTCACCTGTAGATATTCAATATTCTCAAGTGTGATTTAAAATGAGAGAGCCTTGCCTCTTATTTATACATTCATGTAGCTTCCTCAAGGGGTTACCTTTTAACCATCTTAATAATAGTTCACTTACTTCTCCTATTTTTCTTACTTAAAAACGTCATAACTTATTCCTTACTTCTCCTATTCTTCTTTCTTCTTCGAGTAGAGTTTTCAAGGAAATGGTTTCTTCTCTTAGTTTCTCAAAGTCTTCTAATTGTTTCTTCAAGATTACAACTGTCTT
>JZKD02S1725843.1:79637-90747 GCA_000966675.3 Picea glauca
TATTTTAAAATCTTTATTCATTGCATGTACATAGTTATGATTATTTCAAGTTAGGGTTGTTGACTAATCCAAAACTAGTCATGTGAGACTTAAGTAAAGTTTGATGAAAATGCTAGTCCCTTGTTAAAGTTAAGGAAGGTTTGAAGGTATGTGATCATATACACGAGGTCTACTAAAAGTGTTAAAAATCATATTTGGATGATGAAATTGATGAGGGCTTTTGGTTGAGGCACATGTTGGGTACATGGTTGAGACAAGTAGTTGATGAGTTGGAACATACATGAGGTGTATAGTTGATGATGTTGGTATATATTGATGAGTCATAGTTGATGAGTAGTTGATACATTATTAGTACATACTTGGTCCACATTAAATTGATGATTCACCCCCCCCCGCCCTCTCAGTAATCCAACAATATGTATGGATTGGATACACTTTTAACTGTGCATTTACTAGATTTGTTTCTCCTAGCTAGGATAGGATAGAGTAGATTGTTTTTCTTTTTATCCATTTAGTATAGATCACATATGCACACACTACATTCCCTCATTCCATCAACCATTCACTCAACCCTCATAAATGTAATGGAAGTCAGGAGAGTATCCAGATGGGATTTCTATTACAAATGATGTGAAGTTTAATCAGGACCTCATACCAGGGAGTACCCATGTTTGTTGAACAAAATTTTTCTCGCATCGATAGATTTTTGGTACTAGAATGAGGGCTGAAGTTGTATGGATAATATAAATATATGATCTTCACATGGAAAAACTTCTGATTATACCCACCTTGAGACTCAGTCTCATCTCTTTTCTACTATATGATACAATCTCGAATTATATATTTCTCATGAGCACGCTTCCCCTACCCTTGAAATTCCAATCGTCGAAATCCTTGAATATACACTCAAACCTTGTACATTGTTCCACACACCAAATTCAATGAAACACAATGAATAACCCATTCCCTTGCTAAGAAGATTTGTCATTTTCCTATAGCATCCACAGTACCTAGGAGACGAGTTGCTTGCTAACATGTTACCCAGTCCAACATTCTTGTTGACTCCATTGAGGACTTAGTTTAGTTTTCCTTGCAAGAGATACCAAAACCCTTAGATCAAATGCCTCCTACTTCTTCAGGATCCACTTCTTCCACCTCCAGTTCCCAATTTGGTTCTAAATTTGAAGAGGACACTAGAAGAAATCCCAATATAAATAATATTCAGAATCGTGTTCCTAGATGGATGTTTCAACGGGATTTAAAACCACCTGGATTCATGCATGACTTTTCTAAATTCCCGGAAAGGATTTTTTCCCAAATTCAATCCTGACAAGCCATGTTCTCCAAAAGACCATATAAACAAATTCTACCTGGAAGTATGTCTTATCAATTTAAAGCATGAAGACGTAGTCTGTAGGTTGTTCCCCTATACCTTCAAAAATAAGGAATCCATGTGGTATTATAATCTTCTAGTTGGGTATGTTTGAGAAATATTTTCTTAACAAATTTGGAGAAGAAAATAGCCACGTATCCCTTCTTATATAATCAATCACTATCGAAATGGAAAATAAGGAGAATATAAAGATTGCAACCAATGTTTCACAACTATCCTCAACAATTTTCCATCTAATTTTGTGCCCGTTGAAGCATTGATTGTAGATTAGTACACCTCTTCCTTACATCCTTCCATATCCATGTTTTTCAAAAGAGATGGCAAGCCAACATTAGAAAAACACTTTGAGGAAGCAAAGGATTTTAACAAGGAATTGCTCTCTCTAGGTAGTAATCTAGGGATTGAAGATAACAAAGAAGCTAGTAAGAATCCCTTTCTATTGACCAAACTATTGAACAAAGAACCAAATGACTTGGAAAATGTACTCAAAATGGTAAAAAAAAATCCAATGAGGTGGTATACCCAAGAAAAATGTTGGTGAAGGGTCATCTCACCATAAACCTTTTTTACCCTTTCATAAGAAGACAAACAATCAACCCAAGCCACATGAAGCTTCAAATCTCAACTTCAACCTTGATGAGTTTGGTATCAATAAGCTATGTTCATATCATCAAACCAACCACTCTGAGAAGACTTTCCCTCACTTGATAAATTATATGACTCTGGTTATTAATAAACTATTATAACAACAAGTTGTTATTGCTGACCAATCTTAAGAAACAACAATTGAGGAAGAAACCAAAGAAGTATATAACAATGAGAAAATTGTTGTTTTCCTATGGGACTAGTATCTAGATTCTAAAAATGAAATAGTCAAGGAAATATCCCTAGGAGAAACCTAGGATACTGAAATTATCAGAAAATATTATAATCTACGGAGAAAATGGCCTGTGTCAAATACCACTATTCCTGCTAAATATATTCTTGCTCCTAGAAAAATCACTCCCCCTTCTACTATGTAGAAACAGAGCAATTATTCTTCGACCAAAGCTGCCCCAAGCACTTCCCAACTAGTCAAGAATATCATCAATCCATTCATACACTCAATGGATTATAATTCCATAGAGGACATGAAGAAAACCAAGGAAAATGTCTCATTGTTTGACATTTGTTCCCTTACACAACATAGAGATTTGATTGTTAATACCTTCAAGTCCCTAGTCTCTTGACAAAAAACAACAACAATTGTAGACAACACTCCTAAAACTGTTGAACCTAAAAGGGAAGACAAAATTGAAGTAAAATACACTATTAATTCATCAAGCATAAGGATACATTCTATATCTCAGACCCCACCTTTTCTCCTTACATTTGAAATTTTCAATTTCAACGTACATACTTATTTGGTGGACTCTGGTGCTTCTTCCAATGTCATGCCATACTCTGTTTTCCAAAAGATAAATGTTGTATCAACAAAGAGAACTATGATGACCATTTAGTTATATATATTAGATTTCAAAGTCATGGGAGAACTAAAATATGTCATTATTATATTAGCTTCAGATCCTGGAGCTCACTAGGTAATTGAAATTATAGTTGTGGATATCTTGGAAGCATATGGTATGTTATTTAGTAGGGATTGGTCTCAGAAATTGCAAGGTTATTTCTCCAACAATTCATCTTAGAAATTGCAGGGTTATTTCTCCACCGATAGGTCTCACCCATGGCTTCCATACAAAGGAAGGAAAAATGAGATATGGGTAGACAATGAATCCCACATGAAGCATATTGTTACAAAACTAGAAGGTAAAAATGAACATACCAGTTTTTCTCATACAATTTTGGATAGTTGTTTTTTGGATACTGACCATGTTTGTTATACAACTCATCCATCACTATTCCAATCAGATGAATAGTCTGAACTCCGTCACCGCACACTGAATGATGAAAATGGTTGTACCATAGTAGAAAAAGTTAGTCTTAGTTCCACTAATTTATCTTTAGAAGATAACATATGGAATTTTTTTTATGGTTGCAGATCGAAAGAGGGAGTTGGGGAAGGATGTATCTTGATTGACCCAAGAAAATATAAAAATTTTAAATCTGGTATGTTAGAGTTTGAATGCACAAAAACACGGTTGAATATGAAGCCTTGATTCAAGGTTATAAATAAGATATTGATCTCAAGGTACAATGTATGAAAGTTTTTGGTGATTCAGAAATCATTGTTAGCCATGTAAAGAATTCTATACACTTCCTATCTCCCCATTTTAGAGGCTACCAATAAGACATATGGAAACTAATTGATTATTTTGAATTTAATATTACTTCCTTTCCTCATTCTCATGACATTGTTGTTGATACATTAGATAATGCAACATATAGGTTCACCCCTTTGAACAACGGATTTACTGTTGAAATTATTTATAGGCCCTATGCACCTAGAAACGCCATGAACTAGAGAGTATTCAATGATGATAGATAGGAAATCAACTTCCTCACTAATGTTTACATTTTCAAATATTTTGTTATTGGTGATGAAGAATATCAACAAGAATTGCAGAAATACCGTAAAGCATAAATTGGAGTAAGGGGTAATTGCACCCCAAAGAATGTATTGACTTTGGAAAAGTTGTATGATTTACAATCTAGATTCAAAAAAACCTCCAATCCCAAGATCAACAACTCCACCATGATGCATTTCTTGGTAAATATGGGCACCTCTGAACTTCCCAAATTTATCAATCTGGGAACTTGTTGTTTAGAAGCTTAAATTTATACTTTCACTCATGTTTTCAAGAAGTAAAAATACATTTTCACATGGAATCTTACAACACCCGAATCATCCAACATATCATTCCCATCAAGGACAGTATCAAGACTTTTCAGCAGAAACTAAGGAAAGTGTATCCTACCCTGGAACCTCTTATTCAAAAGGAACTTAAGAAGCTATTGGATGCTCGAATCATATTCAAGGTCCATCATTCAATGTGGGTGTCCAATATCGTACCCATTAGGAATAAATATGGGGGGATTAGACTTTGTGTAGACTTGTGAAACTTAAATTAGGTGTTTGACAAAGACAACTACCTTATTCCTCCAATGGAACAAATACTACAACTCATCTCAGGTTTACAAATGTTCTCCTTACTACAAAAATTTTAAGGTTACAACCAGGTTCTTGTAGCAGACCAAATTGATTAAAGACCATTTTTCGCACAAAATGGGGAACTTTCACTTACTGTATAATGCCATTTAGTTTAATCAATGCGAGAGAAAAATTTCAAATGGCCATGGAAATTTATTTTAAAGGTATGATTGGTCAAAGCATGGTGGTCTATCTTGATGATGTGACAGTGTATTCCAAGAAAATATTTGAACACCCACACCACCTGAAATACAATTTTGAAAGATGCAAAAAATATGGCATATCTCTAAATCCTAAGAAAAACATATTCACTATTTCAGAAGGTGAACCATTAGGGCACATCATCTCAAAATATGAGATTTTTGTTTATCCCGAATGAATGAAATCAATTATGAAAATTTATTTTCCCAACAACAAATATCAATGCAATCATTTTTTGGAAAAATATTTTTTTTGAAAATATTTGTGTTAGACTTCACAGAAATAGTCAAGCCTCTCCAAACAATGATTAAGAAGGATATGCAATTCAAATGGATGTCTGTTGAAAGGGAATAATTTTATCAATTCAAAGGTTCCATAGTATTTTCTCTTGCATTACAGAGTGCAGACTTCTCAAAAGAATTTTTTTTGTATACTTTTTCTTCAAACCATTCCCTTGCAGCAGTGCTCACTCAAAAGGATAAGAAAGGGGATGAATGCCCCATTTCATTTATGAGAAATGGTATAAAAAGGGATAAATTGAATTACCTCATGGTGGAAAACAAGCTTTTGATGTCCACAAATCCATCACACAATTCAATCCTTACATTATGAAGAATCACACCAAAATTATTGTGCCTCACACATCTGTAAGATCGTTGTTTGTTCATAAAGAGTTAGTGGAGAATTGAGGAAATTGGATGAAAACCATGCAGGAAGATGATATTGAGTTTAATCCTACCAACATCATAAAAGGTCAAGGCCTTTGTAATATGGAAACTGAGGCTCTAGACACTGAAGATCAATTGGAATATGGATGAGAAGAAGAATTGTCACTAGGCATGTATCAATCTCCTTATGTACCAACACTTTAGGATTTCTAGTATAATGATCTTAAGAAATACTTGCAGCATGAAAATTCCCCCAACCATCTAAATCCAAAAAAAATAGACTTTGAGGCTCAAATCAACACACGATTAGCTTGTCAATGACATTCTTTTTAGAAATAATTATGATAGTGGTCTCCTCAAATGCCTGGAGAAACAAGACACATATAGAGTTCTTAAATAATTTCATGATGGTCCAGTAGGAGGACACTTTTCTCGAGAGAATGCAACTCAAAAAATATTGATAGAAGGTTACTATTGGCCTACAATATTCAAGGACTCACAAGCTTAAGATAGGAGTTATAAAGTCTTCTAGAAGTGTTTCGGATGAGAGAAAAGGGTCATTTTTACTCTACAACCTGTGGTTGTTGAAGAGCCATCTGAACAATGGGGGTTGGGAATCATTAGGGAGATCAACCCTCATTCATCAAAGAAGCATAAGTACATAATTACCTCCACTGATTATTTTACACGATGAAGGGAAGAAATACCACTCACAAAGTAAACGAAGAGTTATGGATCAATTTCCTAGAACACCACATCATCACCAGGTTTGGAGGGCCCACTACCATTGTTTTTTATAATGCAACATATTTTTCTTCTTTAAAATTAACTGAATTTTCTCTAGAAAAAGAAATCATTTTGAGGTATGTATCTAATTACTATCAAGGGAATGGTGTAACTAAGTTTACTAATAAGAACTTGATTCATATCCTAAAGTGAATTGTACTTAATCAATAGAGAAATTCGAACAAATCTCTACCAAATTCTCTATGGGTAGATATGGTAACACCAAAAGCCTCCATAAGAACATCCCCTTATTTCCTAGTGTATGGAAAAGAAACCATCCTCCCCCCTGTTGGGGTCCTATAATCATAGGTAACTTGATTCTTCAGCTGCTTATTTGGCGTTGCTCCCATGATGAATACATCTGGCTTGTTGGGCTCAGTTGATCCCCCCCCATCCATTTCCCTCGATCCTTCATCACCTTGTTGTATCCTTCATCCACCTCTGCGCCACTCACTCCCCTGTCCATTTGTCCCATTGGCTAAATCTCGCCCGCCACTCATCCCTGCATAAAAAAACTTAGGATAATAAAATATTGATTAGTTTAATAAAGTAATTGATAATAAACAAATGATTAAATTAATTAATAATTAGTATTTAAGTTAGTTGGATTGAGTTAGCATTTAGGTTACTTTATTAGAATTAACATTAATAAAAACAACATTAAACATTAATTAAAATAAGACCATTCAATAAAACAAATATAAAATAATTTAAAATTTAAATTAATTAAACCACTATAAAAATATATAAAACCAAAATTATAAAACATATAAATTAAAAATAACAATTAAAATAAAACCAAAAACCAAAATAATAATTAAACATAAAGTTAAAAATAAAATAAAACAAATACAAAACAATAATAAAAAATATAAATAAACAAAACATAAAATTAAAAACTAAAAAACTAAACTAATCCTAAGTTTAACCCACTATATTTCTGTCTTACAACTCGGACCCCCCCCCTCATGTCACATCAAAACCAAGGGGGCCCGAGTAAGTGGTATAGGGAGAGACAAGTGTCACCTCTCACCTCATGGTGAACTCGGACCCCCTCTCCCAATACCACTTACCACCCCGGGGGGTCTGAGTAAACCACCTACCCCTTTAAAACCGCTTTTCCCAAATAAAGTCATTATTTGCTAGTTTTACCTATTCGACTTCCAAGAAGGATTCCGGGAAAATGGGAACGTATTTTCAAAATCTGAGAGAATTTTTTGTTCATCACAGGCTGGAGAACAAAAACCTCTCCCAAAATTTACGCAGGTGCCAGAAGTTGGGAGAATCGAAGCCATCTTTGAGCCCCATTTTTTCGTTTTTCATTTTTCTTGTTTCAATCATGATTTTGCGGGAGATGTTTTGGCAAGATGGAGATGGATTTGGAAAACCCGAAAGAGGTTTTTTCCAGAACATTCTCATATACAATAACCTCTTTCAGTTTATACACAAGTGTCACCATTGAGGATAAAAACATGTCTGAGTTGACCCCTTTTTTCAGTAATTCAACGCGTCTTTCATGACAGACAGTTCAAGATTTTCAGGGATTTTATTTCTATTTTTGTCCGAGGTGGTTGAATTCGACCTCATGAGCCTGGGGATATTCTGTTCTATATATTGTAATAAGTCCAATGTGCAACGATTAATTTTTGAGCTTTTATTCATGCCCCACAAGGGATACTTTATAATTTTCCAGATGATCTTCCGGAAATAAAAAGTTGTATTTGCAGGATTCTTGTGTTAGACTCCCTGGTGATGTTTTTCCTCTCTGGGTAACTATTTTCTTACTCTGTAGATCCATTTAATGTTTTCCTTGATCAAATCATTAAAAGAAAGATTAAGAATATAATTTGTTTCGTGTACTCTGTTTCTGGTCTTTTAATGATCTACATGTTTTCATCTGAAGTTGAGCATAGGAATTCTTAGATGATCCTCTACTTGATGGAATTTTCCCTCTTTCTTCTCCTTCACTTTCATTTGATTCAATTTGATCCAACAGTCTTTCTATCATGCCCTGTGGAGAAAATTTTATAAACCTGAGATAGATCCATTTTCAGAAAGGTAGACTCCATGACCCAATGTAAATTTGAGTTTTCAATCTCTCAAATATACCAAATCCAGAAACAAACCTATGCACAGTAATAAATAGCCTAAGATCCTTACTCAAACAAAGCTAAATCTGATAGAGAGATACCTCTCCGAGTCTTGGATGGCTAGTTCCTTGACTCTAAGTGGTTTGATGTTACCTTAGTGATTGCCTCCTCAACCTTGGGCAAATTATAGAGTGCTAACATAATGGTGACCATATTGGGGAACTTTCTCCAGTAGTGCACTTCAAGTTCCAGATCTGATCACTGATGGTGGACAATGACCAGACACAAGAAGGCTAGAATCTTTCACCCGACGACTCCAATTAGCTCAAAATCAGTCCCAATTCGAAGACTCCACTGGAGGAAGAACATAAAACATGACAAAGCAATCCGGAAGGATAAGGTATTTGAGTTCAAATTGTATTCAAGACATTGTTGGTTTTATCTGTAATTATATTCTCTCCTATTATAATCATGGTCAAGAATTTGTTGTTGGAATTCATGACGATCAGTTTCAAGATGAAGAACCTCAAAGGATTCAGCCTTTACCTATAGCTCTGGAACACACTCCAATATATGTAGATAGCCCAGTGAGACACAAACCTCGTGCTTTATCTCATACCATTTTTCAAATTCCAGTTAGCTATAAGACCATTGCTTTACCTGATGTACCTGCAAAAATCCTAGACAGATACAAGCCCCTAGATTTGCCTCCTATTCTCCATGACCTCCCTGCCAATTACACCAATAATCTGCCCAGGTTTGATGGAGAAAATGTGAAGATCACTGTTGAAAATCATATCCAAATTATTGAGGATTTTCTTGATCTAGTTGAGGTGGAAGATGATGATGTCTGCATCAGAATTTTTTCCCTATCATTGCAAGGTAAAGTTAAAAATTGGTTTAAGAATCTTCCAGCTGCAAGCATTATCAATTTCCATCAATTCATGCAATTTTTCCTAGATCGATGGGTGAACATGAGAAATGTCTTTCTCATCCTATAAGAGTATGACCATTTGAAAAGACAGCCAGGGGAGACAGTACATCAGTTTTTAGCAAGGTTCAATAAGGTGTACCATTCAATACCTGCTGATATAAGGCCACCCCTGGGATCAACTCACTTGCATTTCCCAGATGCCTTCGATCCTGAGATGGCATTCCAATTAAGAGAAAGGAACACTGAAACCCTTGAAGAAATGCAAAAGATTGCAGTTGATGTGGAAGCTAACTTGTTGAACAAAAGGTCCAAGCCAAGGGCAGAAGAGAGAGATAGAATGGAAAAGGAACATCTGATATCTTTAGAAATGAAATTAGATATTATGACCAACTTGCTCAAAATCAACTTGTTGAAGAGCCATCAGCTGATATGATGTGCATGTTTGATGACCTTCAATATGTAGATGATTTTCCAAGATATGATCATTAGGGTGATGATTATGTGGTTGAGTTTGATGATGACTACTCAGAGAAACCAACACTATCTTCATGGGAAGAAGAAGTCCAATTATCACAATGCCAAAATGAAAATCAAACTTTGGATACTAATCAAGATTGCAAGGAGGAAAATGCAGGAAAGTTTCAAGAAAGTGAAAATTGCCTGCCCCTATGTTTTGCCTCGCTCCTGAGAAAACATTGCAAGCAGATTGTAAACAGTAAGAATGAGGAGTGTTTTGATGAACTAGTTGAGGAAAACAGGGATGATATAGAATCTGCTTCAAATCCGAAGGTGCAACCCTTGAATCTTTTTGAATGTCAAACCTTAGATGAAATGATAGAGCATGGGACAGGTAATGAATTGATCTATTTTGATTCCTTGCCCTTATGATTTAGTTCATTTCAGATTGTGAGAGGGAATATTAGTCATATTCTAGTTGATAATCACAGTGTAAGCCATGAAATGCCAGTAGAACCAATGCCACAGTCATCTAAATCACTTTATGACCCAATAGTTATATGCCGAATAGCTTGTTTTTTCAAAGTCAGATTTCATTTACCCCTAATGATTTCAAGATCCGTTATGATATGGATATGATCAGACAATCAAATCCAATGTTTTGTTTGGTAGAAGTATTAGTACACAACTCATCAAATCAAATACAAGCATGTTCTGAGTCACTTGAAGACATAGAGAACACATGTGTGGCACCCAGTCATGAGGTTGAATTGACTGAGTCAAAATATCCAGTAATGGGTCAAGTCTATCTTGATCCAGTGGCTATTTATATGGAGAAATTGTTCATCATAGAGCCACAATGCATTCCCAATATTTATGTTGTCTATCAGGTTTATCAAGCTCCTTGTGATGAATAGCAGGCTGGAAATATCCACTACATGTCATTAACAGTTTTGTTTCTAAGTTGGGTGAAGAACAGTGAAAGGGCCAAGGTATCAGATCCAATATTTGATTGGTTATATTAGATATTTCATATTGATTGAGGTCATGCATTCTCAGGTTAGAATAGGAGGTATGTACATAAATAATATCATCGGATCAACATCTTTTAATTATCAGATTTACAGTATGAAAATAAGCTTGATGGGCAAGCATGCTTTCCATTTCATTTCAGTGTCGCTTTGAAGATCCAGTCAAGTTTGGAATAGGTACAGGTTGTAGATTCTGGGATCATCCCAATGAATAAAACACCGGTCTACATGTTCAGAGTTCAATGGTTCTTGAAACCTCCTAAAAGAGCTCTCATCCCCAGGTGGAGCCTATGTTGGGGTCCTATAATCATAGGTAACTTGATTCTTCAGCTGCTTATTTGGCGTTTCTCCCTTGATGAAGACATTTGGCTTGTCAGGTTTGGTTGATTCTCCCCCCCCCCCC
>JZKD02S1725854.1:49662-60002 GCA_000966675.3 Picea glauca
ATAAACCCTTTGGGAGATATAGACATCATCCTACATGACCCACTTTTCTCTTACAACATTTTAAAAAAATATTTAAGAAAATAATTAAAAATAAAATAAGATAAAATTAAATAAAAAATGAGAAAAAGAGCTAGTTAAAACACGATTTAAAAGAAATCAAAGGACAAAATAATAATAATAATAATGGAAGTAGAGGGTGAAGGAAGAATGTGGAAACCACTTTTTATTTATTTCCAAAAACTATTTTTTTTTAATATTGTTTTTAATATTTTTTTTTAAGTAATTTTGTATTAAAAATTAAAATTTTATTTAATAATAATAATAATAATTATTATTATTAAAAGTCATGGTCAAGTCAGACACCAAATTGGTGTATGGGACTCCCTTGTTTGTGGGACAAGGGACCCCCTCCGCCCAACCATTTGAATGGTAAAGTCTACAGAGGTATACATACCCTACGTTCCTCTGGATTTGAAATTGTGACCTCTTAGGAGGAAACACATCTTCTTAACCATTAGGCCCACTCAAGTTGTATATGTGTTTTTGAGTCAAGGCTTTAAAATGCCAAGCTAAAAAAAAGAGTAGTATTGGATTTCTTTTTTTGATTCAGAGATTGATTTTAATATTTTGGTTACAATAATACTAGTTGTTATAGCCATGGTTTCAGTCAAGTTGTAGTTTTAATACTGAAAGAAAGTATGTTATCGATAACATCACTTTTGATTCATGGGTTGATTTAAGATTGGATTCAAACAAAGGATGCTACTGGTATTATTGGATTCCTCTTTTTAATTAAGAGGTTGAATTTAATATTTTGGTTACAAAAATACTAGTTGTTATAGCCATGGTTTCAAACAAGTTGTAATTTTAATATTGAAAGAAAGCATGTTACTTGTAGCATCACTTTCGATTCATGGGTTGATTTAATATCAACTTAAAAAAAAAGTGGTGCTACTGGTAGCACCACTTTTTTATATAGAGATTTCTTTTTAAGATTTTGGGTACTACAATATTGGTTATTAAAGCCATGGCTTCAACCAAGTTGTAAGTTTAACCCCCCACAAAAAGAGTGCAAGTTGTAGCACCACTTTTTGATTTAGGAGTTGATTTTGAGATTTTGACTACAAGAGTATCAATTGCTAAGACCATAATTTCAAACAATTTGTAATTTTAACCTTGAAAAAAAGGTGTTATTGTTAGCACCACTTTTTAAAACAGGGCTAAAAGCAACCACTAAATACGACCTCTAAAATAAGAGAACTCTACAAAATTCTCATCAAGTAGGTAACTATGTTAAGGAATTGTTAGGTTCACTTCAAGTGGTATAAGAGCAAGTTCAAGACTTGTTGGTCTTTGGACAAATTCATTGGCAATGACTATAAAAATTCGAGGTTGCTAACCCACCTTCCAAAAACACAAATTTAATGAAAAAGAAGCAAAAATCCCTTGCATAGATGATAAAAAAGGAAAAAAAAATCCATTGCATATATGATCAAAAAAAGGGAAAAAAGAGAGGTTACTACATAAATAATTGTTATCAAGAACCACAAAATGCCTCCATACATTATGATCATTTTGATTATATTGTATCTTCAATGTAATTGAATTACTAACACAAGTACCAAACATAATATCAGTAACAAAGAATAAAAATAACACAAACCCTACAAACAAAACCAATAAGGAAATAATACGAAAGGAGAATACATGTTTTCCCTCTCATAAGACTTGCATTAGGAATGGGCCATGAGGATATTTGAGTGCAAGGGGAAACATTATTTGTAGTCACTCATGAGTCTGTTGAGTGCACAACACACCCTAAAATTTTGGGTACCACTTTTCCTTTGATTTCACAAGTGATTTTTGAACATTTTGTACTTTGGTTAATTTTATGCATTTCTTATAGTATAACAAGTGCTTTTAGCCTCAAAAAAATGAAAAAAAATTCTATGTCCCAAAACCCCATTGTGAACTAAAATAAGTAGTATTGGCGAAATCAAAGAACTTATTAGCACTGGAAAATAAATTTGAAGTTGTTAGTAAAAGGAAAGACAAAATAAGAAAGGCATTGATATGAAAGTGTCAATAGACAGTAATTGTGAGTTCGTAGATAAAAGGGATATCATAGTTCTGTAACTTTGTCGATGAGTGGTATTTGGCCAAATTGTTTAAGTGTCAATGAAGTTACATTTTTTTATATATGCCGATGGAAGGTGTTT
This sequence comes from Picea glauca, assembly GCA_000966675.3. NCBI lineage: Eukaryota > Viridiplantae > Streptophyta > Pinopsida > Pinales > Pinaceae > Picea > Picea glauca. The sequence goes on from JZKD02S1725854.1 coordinate 51,882, forward strand.
TGTGTATTTTGATAATTTATGTTAGCCAATTTGCATTCTCTCTATGCATTGTTTTGAAGATATGTTACACCATCTTTCTTTTCCATCATTTCCTAAGGAATTTTAAGTGAGTTGAAGTATTTGAGTTATCAAAGGTGTTGAAGTTGATTTGAGCGATCATCGAAGAAGTGAATCCATTGGTTATTCATTTATGGATTTGGTGGCTATGACATCCAATCAACATTTAATTTCTCAAATTTGGAAAATCCAATCAGGTTAGAGCTATATTTTTTCATCCTGTTGGGTTGTTATATTATTTGCAGTGAAAGAACAATCATTCAAATGTCTAGTCGAGGTGGATATACTGGGTGAAGGATCGACCTATGAGACAATTTGATTCGATGGTTAATTCAAAGGTCAAAGTGATCGACTGGGAAGTTAGAAGTCGAAATGATTGATGGGAAAGTCGAAGTTGAAGTGGCTGAAAAGAGGTCGAGTGGCCACCAAATGGAGGTTGATTGGTAATCGAATGGTAATTCGACTAAAGTCGATTATGAATGAATATTGAGATTCACGGGATTTGCAACCAATTGTTTTCTTGGATCTTTTGGGTGCCATAATTTAGGGTTTTGCATACTATAAATCCTATAAATAAGGCATGTTGTAATTGTATTATTTTAATCAATCTTTAGATCAATCTTTAAAAGTTGCCAGTCATGTAGATGTAAGTCTAATTGGCTGCAGGGTTGTTCTTGTGTAAAGTAAGAGAGTATGATGGCGATTGTGTCTTAGGTGTAGACCAAGTTAGTCATGTAACTCTTTATTATGAAGGAGTACTAATACAACAAGAGAGAAAGACACTCAATGAATGTTGATTTTCCCGTTTGGGTTTCTAGGGTAAAATCTTCGTGTACTATGTTTGTCATTTACTTTCTTGTTTAAATCTGTCTTCTCTTTCCTGGTTGGTTTAGTGTGAATGTCTATTTCATAACATGTGGTATCCGAGTGAAGGTGATTATATCTTGGATATGATCTAAACCTATTTCTAGTGATATTTGTAAGTCAAAGATATTTAAAGTTGTGCTTGAAAGAATTGAAAGAAATTCAAAGATAGAGATTGAAAAATTTAATGGCTAGAATTTCGAGCTTTAGACGCTTAAAATTGAATATCTCCTTGTAGATCGAGACCAATGGGAATCGGTCTGTCCAGGTATCATTCCAATGGGTATGTTGAGGGATGAATGGGAGAAACTTGAAATAAGGGAAATGAGTACAATTTGACTTTGTCTTGCAGATTTGGTGCTACTGAATGTCTTAAGTGAAGACTCAACCAAGAAACCGTGAGACAAGTTGGGAAGCTTGTACCAGTCAAAATACCTAGTAAACAAGTTTTTCCTATGGAAAAAACTGTATCTTATGAGGATGAGTGATGAGAGCTCAGTAACAAAGTATATAAATGCATTCAATAGTGTAATAAATCAACTATTGTATGTGGATATTAAAATCATCGAGGAGGAGAAATGTATTAGCCTATTATGTTCTTTGCTAGAATATTGGGATAGCTTAGTCCTGGCTCTAGGGAGTAATTCTACCACACTAGTGCTAGAAGACGTGGTTCCATCTCTACTAACAAAAGAAATGAGACGAAATAACATGGAAGGATTGACCAAATATGTCTTGATGGTGAGAGGTTGAACAATTGACAGAGATAAGGGGAAATTCTTAGGTAGAAAGTCTAAGTCGAAGAGTAGATATAAATCCTCAGTTGAATCAATGAGAAGATGCTAGAAATGCGATAGATATGGGAATTAAAAAAGAGACTACAAGTCTAAGGTGATATGAGTCAGTATAGGATCTGACGAGAAGTAGTTGACTGAGAGAAAGTCTACTCTGAACAAAGGAGGCGATGTCATTTTCTAGTACACAATAGGATTATGATGTTTGGTTGATTGACTCATGAGAATCCTTTCATATGACACCTCACAGAGAATGGTTCTGTGAATATGGGAGATATGAAGGGGTAGATGTGTCTTGAAGGATGAATTGACAACTAAATTTTTTGGATGTGGAAGAGTTTGACTGACACTGCAAGATGAGAGAAGTAGAACCCTTCTAGGCATGCTACATATTTTGGGTTTGGCAAGAAACTTGATAGTTTTCAACAAGATGAGTGATGTAGGAATGTACACCATATTTCATAAGGTTATGTGAAAAATGGTTAGGGGTGTTATGGTATTAATGAAAGGAGTTCAGATTGGAACCCTATACAAGTTGTTAGGGGATGTCAACTCCACTGGATGCGACAACATTTCTATTTTTGAAGTTGAATCGACTTGTCTCAACTGGGGTTGAGTTGATACAAACTGACTCGAATGTTCTTCGTCAATTCAACCTGATCATGTTATGGCACCAGAGGATGGGACACACTGAAAAAAAAGGACTTCGATATATGAAAAACAAATGTATGGTCAAAGGTTTTCTTAATTGTAATTTGGTAGTTGATTTTTATGAGCATTGCATATATGGAAAACAAAATTGGGTTAGGTTCCCATCTAGAGAAACAAGAGAAAATGGGATTTTGGAATTAATTCACAGTGACCGTGTTTGGGCCTGTACTTGTCCCTTCACTTGGTGGATCCCTGTATTATGTTTCCTTCATAGATGATTTTTCTAGAATGACATGGATGTATTTCCCGAGGAAGAAATCACACGTTTTTGAGAAATTCAAAGAGTTTAAATCTCTTTTGGAAAACCAAATAGATAAGAATATCAAGGTGTTGATAATTGACAATGGTGGTGAATTATGTCGAAAGGAATTTGAGAAGTTCTAAAAGTAGTGTGGCATAGCACGACAAAACACCACACCATTTACCCCACAACAAAATGGAGTTTCTAAGAGAATGAATAGGACATTGATGGAAAAAGAAAGGAGCATGCTTAGTGGTGCCGAGCTCACACAATAATTCTGGGAAGAGGAAGTTGACACAAAGAAGTATTTGGTAAATAGGTCTCCTTCATTAGAGCTAGTATGTTGATTTGAAAAGAGAGATGATATTGTGTGTGTGTGTATATATATATATATTATTTAATATGCAAACATATCACAACTAAAAGAGAGATATCCATAGAACAACAAGATATATCCTTAGGATAAACCTCAAGGGGGAGAAAACCATGCAAACTTTCCTTAGTATAGATTCCTTCCACATGTACAATGTCATACAATGCTCTTTCATGAAATCAAGACCAAAGAGACCTAGACACGAACCAAGAATAACCTCCTAGATAAGTTCGTACTACTCTCTTGTACTTATATTCAATGAGTGATAAAAATGACTTGATATAACCTCTATTTATACTCTAAAAGACCTACAAGACATGATTTATCAACAAACCCTTTCACAATTACACTTAGGAATAACCAATACAATTACACTTAGGAATAAATTCCGAAATTACATAAAATCTCAACATAGTCGACTCGACTCCACATGAGGTATGGTTTGGTAAGAAGCCTTCGCTTTAACATATCAAAGTATTTGACTGTGATGCATTTGTGCATGTTCCCAAGGAAAAGAGGAACAAGCTAGACAAGAAGACAACCAAGTGTATTTTCATTGAATATAAGGATGGAATGAAAGGATACAAGCTCTAGGATCCTGCATCAAGGAAAACAATGTACAGTCAAGATGTTGTCTTCAGGGAAGTCGGAGGAAATTCCAAGTTTGAAGAGGTTCAAATAGAGAAAGATACAAGGAATGTGAGGTTTGAACTGAGGAATGAAGAAAATGATTTAGATGAGTCGACTGAATCGGATGAAGAGGTGGAGCAACCAAATTTGTTTGTAAGGAGGTCTGAACGAGTAAGAAAACAAGCTGAAAGGTATAGTCTAGCTAGTTTCCATTTTTCATTTGTATTAGATACCACTAATGAGAAGCCCAAGTTAGTCAAGGAGGTAGTCAACTCGACATAGGTTAAAATATGGAAGGATTCCATGGTTGAAGAGATGGAATCCTTGCACAAGAATGAGATGTGGGATTTGGTCAAATTACCTAATGGAAGGAAACTTGTCAGTGGAAAGTGGGTATTCAAGAAAAATATGAATCAAATAGGTCAAGTAGAGAAATTCAAAGATCTATTGGTAGCGAAAGGAAATTTCCAAGTCAAAGGAGTGGAATTCGGTGAGATTTTTAAGGCACCCGATGTATTATGATAAGAAAAAATATAAATATTGCAACAAATACTAGGTTAACAACAAAATATAGAGAATCACAACACCAAAAATTATACCTTTATTGATAAAAATCCAAGTTCACTTGCCTCTTCGAGGGGGTGACCTCCAGTAGAGAAGAACTCTATTACAATAATTCTCAAGACAAAACTTTCTCATGCCTTCCTCTCTTATTTTTACTAATTGTTTATTCTAAAGAACATTCTAGAGAAGATATTTATAGAAGCACAAGCTTCTATTAAATCTTATTAAATTAGACTTATTCACATTATTAATTAGGATTTATTAACTAATGTCAACCTTTATTACATGGAAAATATATTATTCTATCTATGTGAGGGGTTAGGGAGGTTAGGTACCTAACATGCCCTCCCTCTTGGATAAAAACCTTGTCTGCATGGATTGAGATGAGGAAATTGTTGCAGAATGGTAGTCAACTCCCAGGTGGCATATTTTGGAGGTGTATCCTTCCACTAAACTATCACTTCCTTGATGGTGCGCCGACAAAGACAATGCTCTTTCTAGTCCAATACCACTTGTAGATAAAACCAAATGGAACCTTCTTCATCCAGCTCAGGGAGACTAGTTTGAGTCTGGCACTTAGTTCCAATCACTTTCTTTTAGCATGAGACATGAAAAACATGTTGGATCTTAGAATGATTGGGCAAATCTAACTGGTAGGCTAGAGGATGCACTCACTTGAGAATTTTATAAGGAAAATTAAATTTGGGGGAAATTTTATGACAATGTTCATATTTCAGTGAAGTCTACTTATAAGGTTGTTGAAAAAGAAACACCTAGTCCTCTTCAACAAATTGATGTTCAAAACAACCTTGATCTGCTTGTTGCTTCATGCGATTCTGAGCTAGGAAATTTTTTTCTTTAAGGGTACGGAGAATGGCCACTCAGACTGTAATATTATTTCCAACCTCGTGAACCTCGGAGACACCTGACATGTATGAGAGAACATACGATGGATTTTTCTCATAGAATGCTTCAAAGGGAGTCATGTGAGTGGAAATATGGTAAGATGTGTTGTACCACCATTCAACTAGGGATAACCACTCATCCCACTATTTTTGTCTGTCGAATGCAAAACAATGCAAATATGTTTTCAAACACTTGTTGAAAAATTCAATTTGTCCATCAGTCTAGGGATGATAGACGGTGATTAGATGAAATTGGGTTCCTTGGAGCCTGAACAATTCTTGCAATTATTTTTTGGTGAAAGTTGGATCACAGTCAGAGACAATAGAATGAGGCATGCCATGGAGTTTGAATATATTATCCCAAAAAATTTAGCCACTATGGATGTGGTGAATGGGTGTTGAAGAGAACATAAATGAACATATTTTGGAAAGATGATCTACTACCATCATGATGACTATATTATTTCCCAATTTAGGTAAGGCAACTATGAAATCCATAGAAATATCCCTCCAAATAACAGGTGGAATCAAGAGCGGTTGGAGTGTGTCTGGAGATTTTATTGTTTCTCCCTTATTGCATTGAAAGGTATCACATTCAACCACAAAGGTGCATATGTCCTGTTTCATAGCATCCCAAAAAAAAGAACGTTTGACCCATTCATGGGTTTTGGTAAACCCTGAATGCCCAACTATGGGTGAATCATAAAATTCATATAGCACCGTGGATTTAAGGTTTGACTGTTTACTTAAATACATGTGACCTTTGTAGTGAATCTCTTCATTGTACCAAGAGTACCCTGGAGAAGCATGAGAATCCCGTTGCAATTTTTGGATGAGGCTAGAAATTTTTGGGTCTTGCAACCATTCCTAGCGAACATCTTGAAGACAGTCTGCTACAATAAATGAGAAGGAAAAGAGGGACACTTCTTCTCCAGATTTCCTTGAAAGAGCGTCAACAACCACATTTTTTTTTCCCTTCTTGTAGATGATATCATAATCATATCCAAACAGCTTGGTCACCCATTTTTGTTGCTCTAGGGATGAAATTATTTGTTTTAGAAAATACTTGAGGCTACAATGATCAATTTTAATTTGGAAGTGTTTCTCCAATAGATAAGGACACTAAAGATCCACTGCATGAAGAAAAGACAACATTTCCTTTTCACAAGTGGATTGGCCCAAATGTCACTCTGATAGTTGTTTTCTAGTGAAAGCCAAAGGTATACCATCTTGCATGAGGAATGCCTCAATTCCTTTTCTTGAGACATCTCATTCCAGGAAAAAAGTCTTGGTGAAGTCGGGTAGTGCCAGGATAGGAGTTGTACACATAGGATATTTCAAGGCTTGGAAGGATTGATCAATTGTTGGAGTCCAACTGCAAGTGTTATTTTTAAAGAGAGTAGTGAGACGAGCTACAATTTTTCCATAATTCATAACAAACTTGCGATAATAACTCGTTAAACCCAAGAAACCACGTAATATTTTAAGAGTTTTAGGGCGAGGCCAATCCTTCATAGCTTCAATTTTATTAGTATATACCCATACACCATCCTTGGCTACAATATGACCCAGGTACTCAACTTTAGAGGCACCAAAAGCACATTTAGATTGTTTGAGAAAATTTTTGTGCTTAGATAGTAGATGGAGAACTTGATACACATGGGAGAGATGGGCTTGCCAAGTTTTACTATAGATGAGAATATCATCAAATAAAACAAAGACAAAATGACGAAGGAAAGGATGGAAGGCATGATTCATGAGACTTTGAAAAGTGGAGGGGGAATTACATAGGACAAAGGCCATGACCAAGAACTCATAGTGACCCTCATGAGTTGTAAAGGCAGTATCGAGAATGTATTCCTCTTTCATACATATTTGGTGGTAGCCAGAATGGAGATCAAGTTTTGTAAAGTCTTGAGCACCACACAATTCATCCAAAAGGTCATCAATGATAGGAATGAGAATTTTGTATTTGATCGTGAGTTTGTTGAGGGCATGAAAATTCAGGAAACATGCGCCAAGTGCCTTCTTTATTGAGGACGATGACTACTAGAGAAGAATAGGGGATCATATTAGGATGGATAAGACATGCTTCTAAAAATTCTTGAATAATTTTCTTAATTTAATTCTTCTGGGCGAAGGGATGATGCATTGGGAGGAAAACTGCTTGGTACGAGGGGAATGGAATGATCAAGAGAACTGTGGGAAGGGGGAAGTCCAGGGGGAGTGTTGAAAATAGCTTGGTGTCAGGAGAGTATAGATTGTAGGTTAGTGTGCATAGAGGGTGTCTCAACAATGTGAATGTAATGTTGTTGGTCAATAATGCCAGAATAAACTTTTTTGAGTAGATTTTCCATTCAGTAGGAATTGATGATCTCAGGTGAGCCTACTTTGATGCCTTGGAATTTATACTATTGTCCCTCATATTGGAATTACATTTTTAGGTCCTTAAACCCCATGGGGATGGGGTCGATAGTACACAACCATTTAGCACAGAGAACAATGTCACAACCACCCATGTTGATATAAAAAATATGATATTTCAGGTGGTATTGACCAATTTTTCACAACACCTGCCATATTTCATGGAGTCGGCATTGGCAATCATGATTTTAAATTTTTTGACTGCACAGATATAACAATTGATTTTTTGGGCAATGCAACGATGAATAAAATTGTGGGTGCTACCACTATCAACGAGGAATATGACTTTCCTATGCTTAATGTAGCCAATTAGCTTGAGGGTTTGGGGAGCAGAGCAGCCAATGGGGGGGTGTAGTGAAATCAACAATTCAACTTTTGGTGGATTAGAGGGTGGAGTAGAATCATTTTTTTAGGGTAGCTCTTCCATAGGGGAAACTTCGACCTCCTCATTAGTAACATTCTTATAAATGGCCATAAAAAACTTCTATTCCTTACACTTGTGGCTCGAAAAATATTTTTCATCACAATTATAAAAAAGACCCTTGAGTTGGCATTCAT
>JZKD02S1725854.1:60052-71077 GCA_000966675.3 Picea glauca
TGTTTCATGTCTTCCATTTTGGACTCTATGGTGGAATGCATGGAGGAATTGATGATGGACATATTGGCATTTATTTGCCTCATTTCCTTCTAGGTCATGGAGATATGAGATGACAAGGAATTGAGGCGGTTTTCAAGGTCTTGGTTGCGGGTTTGGGCTATGGTGAAAGGGAAACATAGGAATGGGGTAGGTGGTTCTGCATAGAAAAGTGGTTACTAGTGAAGGGTACCACTATGATTAGTGCAAAGAGAGGAATCCATTGTAATAGGTGAAAAATAAGGGTGCCAAGAAGGGTGGGTGGGTTCACGAAAAAAAATGATTACAAGTGATAGGTACCACTATGATCAGGGATAAGAGAGGATTCCAATGGGATAGGTACAAAATAAGGGTGTGAGTGGGATCACTATACTCTTTTTTTCTTTTTTTTACTCTTGTGAAGTTATATTCTGGCTTGAAGAATACTGTAGTGAAGAAATGCCCAAACAATAAATAGGGAAAATCATGTAGGAATTTTTCAACCAAGATGCAAGAGGCAGGGTTGCATGAAAAAATATCCCTTCTATTCCTTTTATGTTATGTTCCATTCCCAAGGGTTAGGGTTTGTAGGGGTCCTACAAATAAGTTTTTGCCTTGTGCTATTGCTCTCTGATATATGCGCAGGGTCAAATAGTAGTACTCGAACCAATATCTTAGGGTGAAAACTAAGGAGGCTCAATTGTACCCTTAGATATACTACTCGATTAACCATGTACTAGAGAGTATCTTCTCGAGTGCTATTCCCGGTGTCACTATAACAACCAGGTTGTTGATCAAGTTATCTAGATATGGTTTCAGGAAACCTATAGGACTCCCTATATATGTGACAATACATGGGAGTGATCTATGTGTACACATACTGTCTAATGCTATACTACTCTAAGGGGTACCAAAAAGGGTTACATAGGTTTCCACCAACATGAAAATTTTATTTGGAGTAACCCTGTGAACATGTTTGTATTTCCTACGTGTAGTCTTCCCCAGCCATAGTTTTACCTACTGAATGACAAATCTATATGGTTTAATGACATCGACAATACATGTCTCTACCCTGAAAAAAAATTACCCAAAATTTCTGCATAGGAAAGAACTTTGATACCACTTATAAGGTACCATATTTATTATGGTAAGCAAAAACCAAAAATATTGCAGCAAATACCAGGGAAACAACAAAATATAGAGAATCACAACACCAAAAATGACACCTTATTAATAGAAAACCAAGTTCACTTGCCTCTTCTAGAGGGAAACCTCCAACAAAGAAGAGATCTATTACAATAATTCTTAAGAAAAAAGTTTCTCATGTCTTCTACTCCTATCTATACTAATTCTATCTTCTAAAGAACATTTTAGAGAAGGATATTTCTAGAAGTGGAAGTTTCTATCAAGTCTTCTTATTTTAAACTTGTTCACATTATTAAAAAGGCCTTATTAACTAATGTCGACCATTATTACATGGAAAATATATTATATTACCTACGTGAGGGGCTAGGGAGGTTAGGTACCTAACATGTTTTTTCCCCTGTTGAAAAATTAACTTCCGTTAGAGTACTAATGTCTCTAGCTATAACATTTGATCTCAAAATAAAGAAAATGGATGTGAAGACAACATTCCTACATGAGGAACTGAAAGAAGAAATCTACATGAAATAACTTGGGGGATTTGTAGTAAAGGGAAAGAAAGAGCTAGTGTGCAAGTTGAAAATATCCCTTTATGTTATGAATAAATTACCAAGGATGTGGTCCTGGAAGTTTGACACATACATCCTTAGTTTTGGATGTGTTAGAAGCAAGGTTGATCACTGTGTATATTCTAAGGAAGAAGGTGTTCATTTCATATATGTATCTTTGTATGTCGAAGACAAGCTGTTAGTCAGAAACAACATGGACACAATAAAGGAGGTGAAGATGCAACTATCCTCCAAGTTCGACATGAAGGATCTTAGTGCAAAACAATTCATTCTAGGAATGGATATCAAGAGATATTGGGCAGTTAGAAAGCTTTGTTTGAATTAGAGGAAGTATATTGAAACAATCTTGAAGCGTTTCAACATGCAGGATTACAAAGTAGTCAAGGTGCCAATTCCGATGGGATAAAAACGTATTGTTGAATAGTGTCCAAAGACATAAGAAAAAATAGAGGACACGGTGCATGTTCCCTATGGAAGTGCTATTGGTAGTACAATGTATGAAATGGTCTACAATTGATCAAACATTTCTCATGTAATGGGAGTATTGAGCAGATACATGTTGAAACACGGGAAAGAGCACTGAACAACTGCCAAGAGAGTGTTCAAGTATTTTTGTGGCACAAAAATATTACACTATATGTTACCAAGGGAAGCCTAAAGCTGGCAATGAACTAAATGTACATGGATTTGTCAATGATGATTGGGTTGGATATCTTGATCAATGAAGGTCGACTAGATGATATGTGTTCAAGATGTTCAATAGAGCAATCAACTGGATGAGTAAGCGAGAAACAATCATAGCCTTGTTGACAACATAAGCTAAATACATGGAAACCATGCATGGAAGCGAAGAAACAATATGTATGCATCGAACGTGTTCAGGGATAAGGTTTGAGAAAATATCTATGAAGATAAATTACAATAGTCAAAGCACAATATTTCTAGAAAAGAACCTAGTGCACCATTCTAGGACAAAACATATTGATGTATAATACCATTTCATGAGAGACATGGTAGAAAGAAAAAAGATGCTACTAGAAAAAACATACACTTTGGAAAACATAGAAGACTCTTTGACCAAGTCTGTGAGTGTTGTGAAGTTCTCTTGGTGTAGAGAGGCAATGGGCATTTCTTCCCTAGGTCAGTGAGAATATTTTCATGTTCTCCTATATCAACAAAGAAGACAACAAGTGGGAGAATGTTGGGTTGTTATATTATTTGTAGTGAAAGAATAGTCATTTGAATATCTAATCAAGCTGGATCGACTGGGTAAAGGAACAATCGATGAGTCAAGTCAAGTCAATGTTTAAGTTTAAGGTCAAAGTGATTGACCAAGAATTTGGAATTCAAAGTGATCAACGAGCAATTTGAAGTCGAAGTGGTCAACAAGAGGTCATTAATAGGTCGAGTGGCATTCAATTGAATCTCGAATGGAGGTCGACTAGTAATCCGACTGAATTTGATTGTAACAAAATTCCGAGATTCGAGGGATTTTTAGTCAATTATCTGTGTGGATCTGTAACCATTTTTGGGTGCCATGATTTAGGGTTTTTCATACTGTAAATCCTATAAATAAAGCATGTTGTAATTGTATTATGTTAATCAATCTTTAGAGGTTGTTGGTCATGTATACGTAAGCCACATTGGCTATAAGGTTTTTCTTATGTAAAGTAAGAGAGTATTATGGCTATTGTGTCTTAGGTGTAGAGAAATGTTATTCATGTAACTCTTTATTTTGAAGGAATAAGACAACACAAGAGAAATATGCTCAATGAATGTTGGTTTTCCCATTTGGATTTCTAGGGTAAAATATCTGTGTACTATGTTTTTCATTTACTTTCTTATTTAAATATGTCTTCTCTTTCCTGGTTGGTTTAGTGTGGATGTCTATTTACTAACACATCATACCACCTAGATTGGATCTATTGACCATTAAATTCAATTTTTTTTATTGATTCAACAATTCCAAAAAAAATTGAGCCGAGCTCTATGAGATTTGAGAACAATCAATTGTTTTCTCTGTTTGTAAGTGTGGTAGCTTTTGAGTTTAGGATAGAATTGCTAGTGTGAGTAATTAAACATGGAAGTTCCAATGCATAAGTGTGTCTCAATGTGTAGAAGGAATATTTATAAGCCAGGGTGAATTATGCATGTTAGTTCTCCGATTCGATCTGTGATTTCCTTATTTTATCATAATATGTAAGTTGTTAAGGATGAATAAATAAGAGACATTTGATTGAATTTTAGATGGCAAGTAGATACTAGTTTATTTCATGAATTTTAATTCTATAGTTTTATCTGTGAATTTTGAACTCTTCTAAGGTTTGTTTGAATTGGGGGGTTGCCTTTAATTTTTTTGAAAAACTATGTATTGTTGTTTAATAGAGAAATTGGCTAATCACATTGCAATTACCTTCTTTATTTTTGTTGGAATTGATTGGGTGCAAGAAATATGCCACTAAGGAGAACTCTTAGGAGACCTTCTACCATGCCTCCTAAGGGTAATACTAAGGAAATAGGGGAAGGTTCTCAAAACAAGCTCGTGGAAATTGAATATTTAGTAGAATAATATGTCCTTGTGATCCAATTCCTTGAACTTGAAGAGTATTTACCACGACTCATATTCAAGGACATTGGAGTAAGTATCGCAACTCCTTTACTTTTGCTAGGATGGAATGGTTATATTTGAAATTTAGAAATGAATAATATTTATAAATGGTGCCTCATAGTGACCCTACTATAAGAGAGGTATATGATAGAGTTTTTATGAACATAAGGATGTATCACTTACATTTTGTTGCAGTGATAACACTTGTTTTCCCTTTCTTGGAAGCCATTGACTGGATTATATATCATATTAATTTGAAGAAGAGTATGATTGTAGATGAAAATGGTGACTATATAGGATATTTCTTAGCTGAAAATATGGAGAAGTAATATAGGTTTCCAAAGCATGAACTTCACCTAGTTACTCCTTTTGTGAACAACTACTATGGAAAAAATGATGTAGGAAATATTTTGACAAGTTGGTGGAAGGAGAAGAAAAATTCTTTAATAGAACTAATGTTTGGTATGCTATCATTGGTTTGAGAGTACACTACATGCAACTTATGGTATTGATATGAATATTGTATAAAGAGAAATATTTTTCATGATTTTCAGATGCATGGTCCCTTTAGCTCATACAATGGCTACAAAAGGAGGTTTATTTAGTTGGGCAACCATATTGTCCAACAAACTTAATAATTTGATTGAAAGATTTCATAAGCCAAGGGAAAATCCTACTATTGTACCTTCCTTATATATGTCTTCTTACTTATTTGATGTCATATAAGCCATAAATATCTTTCCAGGTCTTAATCTTAGTTTGCATGTTTCAGAGGCACATGTTCATTTTTATTTCTAGATTTTATTGGATAACAAGCACAAGAGATCTTATTCACCAGTTTGTGACTTTTTCTTGGCAAGGTTATATTACTTTATTTTCAATAGAGAGTGACCTAGGATAAATGATGATGCTAAGAATATTATAGGTTAGATTGGAAATTGGTATTTGCAAGAGGATTTAACATATATAAGGACATGCATTTCAACTGCAACACCACATATTTTACTAAAGTATGTACTTGATAGGTTTGTAGTAGGTGAAATAAAATATCACATGGTTCTCCAAGGGTTTAATGCTTCATTACTAAAGGAAGCAAATAAAATAATTTTTTTCCCATATGGTTTTAAGGTAGGTCATTACTTCATAAAAGATCAAAAGCATGCAAGGAAGGAAGTAACTAGTCATATGAAATATAGGTTTCACCTTGGACAGTTTAGAAGACATTATCCTAAAGGTTTATTTCTAAAGCATGCCGATCAAGTATTGTACATGTGGTCATATAGTCATGAAATATGGGAGGATACATTATTTCTTGATAATTCCTATGATTGAGATGAGGTTTTAGAAAGATGAAAAATTCCTCGTATGACAATTTTTAGGGTTCTATCCAATGATGAACATATGGTATATATATAAATGGGTTTCTACTAGGGGGATTGAGAGAGAAGTTGAAGAAGCCAAGAGGTTAGAAGAAATCATATTAAAGGAAGAAGTAGAATTGAAATCCATCTAGGATGAACATGCTAGGTTGCAGCGAGAGCATGAAATTTGATGTGAAACAAAGGTGGAGTTATGAAGGAAGCAAGAAGAGGATGTTGCTCAGGAGGAATTAGAGACAAAGAAAAAAGATGTCGAAGCATAGAAAAGGCAAAAAGAGTTACAAGAACAACATGATAAGGAAGAGTTGGAAAGAAAATTGTAGTCTAAAAATATTAAAAAAGAAGAAGCTAAGAGGAAAATAGAAGAAGAGAAAAGTAAAATTGTGGAAGAGGATAGAAAAAATAAAGAACAAGAAACAAGAAAAATACATCAAGAAAAGTTGCAGCAACAGGCTGCGGTAGAGAAACATAATGATGTTGAGAGTACAACCAAGCAAACACTAGACCAACAATAAGATCATCAATTCATAGTGCTGCCTAAGAAAGCCAATTATTTAACCAAGAATGGAGAAGAGCTCCTAAATTATATGATAAAGATTAGTAACACGATTCAAAATTAAGTAGTCAAGTTGGAGAAGAAGTTTCTCCTAAAGAAATTGATCAAAATCAGAAGCTTGGAGAGACACAAGCAATTAACAAAGGTAAGGAACCAGAAATAAAACAATTTCACACTCTAAGGGATGATCAATCAATTATAGATCCTTTGGAGGAGGTTTTCGATCTATATTCTATTACTTATAACCACCAAACGTAGTCCATTTTAAAGAGAACATATAAGAGAAGAAGAGTATATGTAGACAATGCTGTAATATGCACTGCATAAGAGACTATTCTGTACACTAAGAGAGCAAAGCTTAGTGAAATACTATCTGTTGGGGTAGCGATTTCTCATGCTACTATTAAAAAGGCTAGAGCCAATGAGAGCGAGACTAAGAAAGGGAGATTACATGCCTAATAAATCAGGTAATTTATCACAAGGGATCCCCTGGTATTGTAACCAAATTTGTGGAGGATATTCTCGAGGAAGATAAGAAACACGAGCAATTAAGAGTGGATTTCATTACCAAATAATGGAAATTTAGAAAGATACTCTATATTTATTAGTAGTATATAAAGAGATCCTGAAATAGAACAAAAAACATGCCAAAGCGAAAGATTAAATTTGTATCAAAGAAATCCAAAAGGCCCACATGGAAGAAGACCATGGCATCATAATCTTGACAGGGAATAACCATAATGAAGAGATCAATACAATAATGGAGAGAATTGGCTATAGTGTCAAAGAATCAAGTAAATAATGAATGGTTGGCATGTTTAAAATTGTGGCATTCTGTCAATAATACCATATTTGAAAGTCATTTACCTATTTTTGACCAACCTAAAGAATTTCGTCCAACGGATGAAGTTCTATTAGCGTTCAAGTAGATTACAGACAAACATGAGGTTTATATCAGAATAAATCTTCAATAGAGTGTGTAAACATCTAGTAGTAACTGGTCGTTGAAGTTAAAACTTATGTTAAGCTAGATTCAATTATTCAAAACTTATGTTAAGCTAGATTCAATTATTCAACGTTCAAGCATGAGAAGGAAAGTTTGAGTCTACCCCTGGATCATTATTCAGTCACACATCTTCATTTTTGTGAATACTTATTGGAGCAATGGGCTAGCTATGATATCGTACATGCATTTTGATGAAATTTCCAATCAACCAGAGTCATAATGGCATGCAAGATTTTGGTCTCTTATAATTTTTTCTTTATACTATTTTTAAGTTGTAGTCATGATTATAAATAAAAGAATCAACCTCTAAAGAAAGGGTCTTTTGGCTATGAGGCAATTTTCTAAGGATTGGAGTAACAAATTACTTTGAGACTTAATTCAAAAACTCTATTTGGATTCAAGATGTTTTGATTTTATGAATTTCTATGCATTCGTTCATTTCCGTGGGTTATTTTTCTATTGGTTAGATATCACATATGTCTAGTAAGAATTTTAATACTGTTAAGTTATCTTATATGGTTGAATGAATTGCTAAGTATGGTCCTAACACATCAATACCACTATCATAAATAAATTTGTAACAACCATTTCATTAAATTTGGACTAATTTTGATCTAAGCCTATTCAAAGATAGGCCAAAATTGGTGTTTCCAAAATGCAAAATTGGAGTTTCCAAAGTGAACAATCTAGTTTTGAATTTGCCAATATCATATTCCAATATTTAAAATTTGGATTTAGAGAGTATAAATTCAAGTCCAAAATATGTGAAATATGAATATTGAATCCATAATTACTACTTGTTTCATTATCAATTATTTTTTCGTAACTGTATATTCTAACAACAAAGCACTACTCATTAACCACACATTGAAAATAACAATTGTATAAGATACATAATTATTGGATTTCAAGACATTAATCATATGAAAATCAATACTTTTCAAATTCTCCTCACTTTTTATTCAATAATTTATACTAAGACCAAAATATATCAAACCCCTTACTATTGAAAATATCAAACACTTTTAATAATCATAGAAACTCTCATATATTGATAATACAAGCTCTTTTAAGAATGCTAGAAATTTTGAATCACATTCAATTTCTATCTTTCAAATCTTTTCAAATGGATTTCTAATGCTGAAGAATCTCCTCAAAATCAGATTTTGACCTCTAGAGGGCAAAAAAAAACTTTGCTAAAGGGATGTTGATCTATTTCATGTCTCACCTTTCATTTCCAAGAATAATCTTGTACAAAATCCCATCCCCACCCATTTTTACTTTTAAGTTTCCCAATCTACCATGTTCCAACACTTGAAATTTTTTCAATACTTAGCTCTTTCATTAATTTGTGTGGGATTCCTTACCCTATGCAAATATTTTTTTCACTATAACCATTTCCCCACACACCACACAAATATCACCTCCACAACCTCCATTTCGCCCTCCGCATTCATCAAATCGTATCCCTTAACTCTCCATACTTAGTTACTTTTCCATTTTCCCCTTAACTCTCTATACTTGGTCATTTTTGTTGGATCATGTTGTCATTGATGCCAATGGTTTGATTGATTGATGTCAAGTGATTAAATGATTAATTGATGTCAATGGATTGATTGATAGGCTTAATTGATTGATGATTGATCAACAATGTATATGTATTGTCCTTTATGAGAATGATAGATGTCAAGTGGAAACCAATCGATGAATATGAATCAACAAGTTATCATTGATATGATGCATAGATGAAGATGGATCAATGAGTTGTCATTTATACATGATGATGATGAATTCTTTGATATATGATGCATAGTTTGTTTGACGTAAAGATGACTCATTATTTTCTTGTCATGTTACAAATGGATGAACTCCAAAGTGGTCCCCTTATGGTGAAATACCTCATGGGAAGATGGTTTGCAGTTGATTTATGGTTGAGAGAACCCATGCTTGTATGTGGAATAATGAGATGAAGATTAGTGATTTTGTTGGTGAAACTATCCTAGATGGATATTTCTTGTCATGCTATTTCTGGTGGTATGTGGAATGTCACATAACTCCCCACGGTTTGAGAGTTATGGCCCTACGAAGTTGAAAGCCCCATTATGATGGCTTGAATCCCCATAAGGTCAAAAGAAGTCAAAGTGCTTGGGAAGAAAAAAATATTATTTAAATGATAAAGTAAAGCGACAAAGTCAAGGTGGATTATTTAAATGATAAAGAGAAGTGACACAATCAAGAAGGAATATTTAAATGATAAAGTATTGGAGAACTTTCTATTTATGGAAAGTGGTTAACCCTAAAATAAGGAAAATAGGTTAAATGACCTAGAAATGGGTTAAGTGACCTAGAGGATGAAAGTATAAATAAGATAGCAATGGTCTCTTGTAAATCATCTTTTGTGTGGATCAATGGAGAGATTCTTGTGAGATTATATTTTGGAGTGTTGATGGAGAGCTTCTTGTGAGAGCATCTTTGGTGTGGATCTCTTAAGCATGATTGAAGATCTATTTTGAGAAAGAGAGCTTGAGGAGGATCTCATGGAGGCATACAAGTTTCGGCAATATCAGAGATCTTGATGATAAAAGTCTCAAAACTTCAGAAATCCTAGTTTCTGAGGTGTATGCGGGTTGTAATGGGCTAGGGCACACACATACACGGGCTGTATGAGGACAGGGTGCATACAGTGGATAAAATCATGGAGATTTGTGTTTGAGCTGATGACTGGCTGTTGAAGATTGAAGTAGGTTCAAGATTTGCATTCTATGGGCTCAGATCTGTCACTGAGACATTGGTATGGTTACATTATTGTCTTGATAGATAGTATTGCTTATTGTGTTGTGAATTCTTAGGGTATTCTTGGTATGGTTGTTGTGATGTGATGGAGTGAGAAGTACTCCTGTGATTCAGTTGTGATATGATTTCTATGTTATACTAGTTTCTTATACATGATTGAGTTGGCATTCATATTGATTGGTTGTGGAGCATGAGTTAGCTATTGGAGAGCTTGGATGTGTTGTGACTGGCTGTGTAACACCCTGTTTCCCCCAGTCTGTAAAAATAACTATACTGGCCAAGTATTGTGGCAAACTCAAAAATGTGAATGTGTAATGTGAATAGACCTTGTGAAAAAGGTCGATGAATGTGAATAATATTATGAATATATATTGCAGGACTGCTGAGAGGGGAATATGCTAAAAAAGAGACCACGATGGCTGGATAAAGGTGGTGGAAGGCACTTGGAATGGTGGCGTTAACTTCCATCGAAAACCAATACCGTATTTGGTCTTCACTGGCCCAGAGAACCAAGAGCGGCTCGCTGGCCTGAAATTAATTACTCGCAGGTTGGTAGGTGGATGGATCCTCACGCATAATGAGGGATGGGGGTAAAGCCACCCATCTGTGGAGTCCTGAAACCTGACCACCACGAGGGAGATCGTGCCACACGCAACCTCACCGAAAAGGAAAAAGGCAGGAGGAGTGTGCGATCACGGGTAGACGCGAGGGAGGAAGAACTCTGGAAAAATATGCAGAGTGAGTGATAGCAGAGAAGAAGGAGAGTAACCTTCGTTCTCGGTCACTGGAAAATAGAGACACAGTCTCACAGTATCATGGTCTCAGCTCAGGGGTGGCTAGTGGTAAATCCATTAGGAGTCGCTGAGCCTACGGTTGGGTGGAAACGAGCACCCCTCTCAGCAGTTGCATCACCTCTGGTGTTTTTTTGATAAGTGTTTTGTCTCTGGAATCTTGAA
>JZKD02S1725865.1:0-10258 GCA_000966675.3 Picea glauca
GGTTCCAGTTTCGGTTCCGGTTCAGGTTGGACCCTCGACCGGTTCCGGTTTTTAAAACTATGGTCTTAGGGTGTCCTATTGGGCTAATCCTCCTTAAGTTTGGGGTGTTTCCCAGGTGAGAACCAATCTGGGTCATGTAAATGTGTGAGGTGGCGTGGGGTAAGTGTTTGGGCATGGGGTGCAGTGATAACAGGGAATTGTAGATCTTACCTATGGGTGCCTTTGTAGAGCGCGAGATGCACCTTGTCATACATGCCATTTTTTCTTAGCCCATTCAATGTTTTTTATTCTTAGCTTCATTGCTTTTGATCTTTTTCTTTTATGCTTCAAGGGAAGAGTTGAGGGACGTTGTCCTGGCTTGGTGACCAGAGGTGACATCGTTATCTACAAGCATTTCACGAAGATGAGAAGGGTGGCTCGTGATGAGACCCCCTTTCTCTTGGCTATGCCACCAAGAGCCACTACCCTGGTTTGGTGACCCGATAGATGGTAGTGTCATACCGCTACATGCCCATGGTCATAATAGGCTGGCTCATGATGAGACCTCCCATCCACCAACTAATACCTTGAGTGTTTATTTATCTTATGGGTTCTCTTTTCTTACTGAGAAACTTTTTATTGCTTTCTCAGGAATCCATGGGCGAAGCATCTCAAAGGTTTCATTTTTGGCTTTTAACTCTTGCCAGCTACTTTTACCCTCTGGGCCTTTAGCCCCTTCTTCCCACAAGGCAAGGTACAACCCTTCCTAGTGTGGAAAATCCCAATGCCCGAACAAAGGTAGGGGGGAAATGAGAGGAATAAAGATGGAAAGTGGTAAGTATGGAGGGAATAGACGATGACCTTTCATAGACCCACCCAGTGGCAACCCATCCTAAAGGGAGATCAACTTACTAGGGCATCATGTCACCCTTCCAGGTATGAACAAGTTAAAGAGCATAATTTCCAAGCAAACGTTGTGGAATGAAGGATAATTAAATGCAACATATTCAAGTGCTTCAATAATCAGAGTGACACATACCATGATACCCAGACTCATTACCTCATGGAGCAAGACTTACTGCTACTTCAGTACCAGGCTGGTGGGATGGATACTGCTGCTGCTGATAAATGGGCTGCACTGAAGAAAATAGGGGGCCCTCTGGGGCCATGCTCAAGTCATCTGACTCTCGACACTCCATGTCTAGGACCTGTGGGCCTTGAGACATGATCTCCTTAGTTATCCCTAGGGTAGGGGATAACACGATAAATACCGGCATTGACCTTTGCTTAAAGGAAGACTTGAGTTACTTGTCCTGGATTTGTAACTGGGCATTATGTCTTCTATTATTGGAGTTAAGAGTAGAGCATAAACATAACTCTAAGTGAAAAATATAGTGGATGGCAGAGCATCTGAATCATAGTACAGAAGTAAAGTAACATTATTTCAAGGGTGTTTTTCTTGTGTTACAAGAGGCATTTTGGCCAACTTAACCTTAGAGAAGCTCAGACATAACTATGTATGTCAAGATAAGTCATCGTTTAAGAATTCTGGTTATGACCTTATAAGATGCTAGTGTTATGGTGGTTTATAGATTGTGTGTTTGTCAAATAAAGTAGTTGGTACTTGCATTATTGCATTCTATTATACTAGAATGAAATCATGTTGAAGTGGGCTATAATTGTATCATTTAAGTGTGACATACCGCAGGTTCAATTGCTACAAAGAGATACAAGTGGTTTGGATGGATACTTTCAAAGTTTCAAAACCTTTGGGAGGCTGATTGTACTGCACCTCTTTATTTCTGTTGTTGCAATGTATTGGTCAAGTTTGTATCGAGTTATCAAGTCATCTTGGTTGATTTCATCTGCCAGGCAGTTTAGTGTGATTCAAATGCTTTCATGCATTCATTTTAATACATGAGAAATGGCTCTATTTGGCCTGTCTATTTTAGTCTCTCATTTACCATTGATGGACTTGCTGGTAGCAAGTTTAGGGTGGTTTGTGTTCTGTTTCACTCACACATTCTGTTTAATAATATGGCTACAAGAGCACAACTAAGCATTTCTATTTCTATGGAAGCAGGATGCAGCAAGGAAAAAAGCAAACATAGACTGGGGAGCCACAACAGTAATAGGTGTTATTGCTGGGTTGCTATATGGGGGCAGCAGAGAAGCACTTGCATCGGCTGTGAGTTATCATCCACCATATTATTAACTGGCTGATATTGAAGTGCCCGTTGATATCCATTCAATTCCTTTGCTCTCCTTTGTTAATTTCGTAAACATTTAAAATTTGTATTTGGTTTGTTTTGTTTATGCTCATTTATAGAAGTTGGACCCATTTTTATTTCTAAAGATACAGTTACAGAAACAGTGTTTGGCTCATTTGTGATCAAAGAGAAAGGGGATATCACCTTATTCTTGTCACATTATCCCTATTTTCTCATCCTTGATTTCTCCTTTCCCAAGAATGGCAATTTTCCATTTTTCCCACATAATCTGTAGTGCCAATTATTCATTTATGGTCTTTGCTACCTTGTGCTAGATTATCTTCTTTAAGCTTTCTTCTTTGGCAAATACAAAATCACATGTTGCCCCAAGATTGAAGGATGGGGGGTGAGGTGCAGCTATGGCTGGAGGATATTTCCTCATTTTCAGGGGATGGCAAATATAATATTAAAAATGTTAAAAATTATTTTTTGAAGATCTGGAAAAAATATAGATTTTATTTTTAGAGATCTAGATTCTAAAACAATAAATGCATAAACATCAAAGTAGACATGTAGCATGTACTGCAGTGGATGAAAAGCTGATTTTCTCATTAATAAATGAAACTACAGTGAAATATCAGACTTATCCATGAACAAAATCATGGTTCATGCAGAGTATCCATTCAGGATGGATGGTGTCAATAGTCAGATTACCAATTTGGTAGGAGTCACTAGCCAATTTCACGCATTTAGGATCGTCCTTCAATATATCAGAAGGGAGATGGTTGACCTTAAAGAAAAAAATAAGCAAAAATATATCATTGAAAGAATTCAGACTGACTAGTTGTATTTAGAGATTCTTGTTTTACAAATGGAAGAGTAGAGAATGTGAAAAGATAAACAAAATGAAGGAGGATATTTTGGCACTCTGTGCCTTGACAAGGGAGAGTCTCTTCAGTCTTCTCTCATAATAGAAGACTGTTAATTTTGATTTTTAGTAGCTGAGAAGAATTAGCTCTGGTGCAGTATAGCCACTCATCTCTTTTCCAGTTAGACAACTTAATATCCAAACAGTCACTAGCAGGAGAACAAAGGAGAACTTTTTCAGTGTGTTAAAATTTACTTTTGGAAGGAGAACTTCTAGTTGGGAAAATTTCTCTTAGGTAAGATGAACATGTACATCATATCTTACAGGAATTATATAGGAAGTGTTATACCCAACATCAGCAGAGAGTAGCAGTGGCAAAAAGATCAGCATCACTGGACATTTAGTGGCAAATGAAACTAAGGCTTGCATTCAAAGAATGCGAAGACTAAGGTTTGAAGAGAAGGTGGTGGCATCTGTGGTTACCAAGTTTGGCCGAATTGGCCTAAAAAACTCTAGAATTTGGCATGGCCAAATTATTTGGTTCGAATCTAGTTTAATTCGTTCAAAACTATATTTGACGTCGGTTCAAGTATGAAATAACCTCAATTGGCTATTTCCATGTTCCCGCCAAGCCTGCTGTGACTCCTGCAGACACGTGAAGAATCAATCCGCTCTACTGCTACCAATCTATGGATAACATTTAGCAAATCCGTTGCCAATCACCGAGTTTCCACTCTTAAGCCCAAAACAAACCAAGACCTACAAGTAAATGATTAAAATCTAGGATACATTCTTTGAAGTTCAATTTTTTTTTAAATATTGCATGTTTGTTTTTGTATTGCCGATATGTATACTGCCACATTTTTTCTGTATTGATTTTTTTTTCTATTTGAACTTTTTCCATATCATATTGAATTCAAATTCAAATTTGAACTTGAACTTGGTAACTATGGTGTCATCAAGACCAAAATGGGTTCAGAATTTCTCATCTATTGAAGTGGTTGATATTGAAGATGAAGAGAAGGTTGAGACTATCAGTGGAGCTAGTGAAGTAGACAGGGAGGGAGATCTTCTGTATCACAAAGAGAGTGAAGAAGGAAGAGATGCAGAAAGTGAGGAAGATGAAGTGGAAGGAGAAGATACTCCCACAGGTAACAAATGTAAAACATGGTGAAAAACTACATCTTTAAGGGACCTTTCTGATAAGAACAAGAAGAAATAAGAAAAGGAGGAAGTAGATATATGTGGATTCCACTCCATCACCATTTTATTATGCTAAAAGTAGACTGATATATTGCAGAATATGACTGCACAAAAATAAATCACCTGGAGGCAATTGGGCAATATCTTGTGTAGTGTGGCCGATTCAACAATAGAAGCCAATATAGGGGAAACACAAATTCACTGGCTATGATGGATGTAGTAAAAGGTCCAGAAATGGAAATCTCTGCTATGTTTGCTAAATGGATGGATTCAGAAGAAATCTTGATGAAATATGCTAAGTATAACCCAAATCACATGACATGGGGACATGGGACATGGAGGATATGTGGATATGAGTATCCAACATAGGGCACATCGACCCTGGAAACAGGGCACAAGGGACACGTTTTATATATATATATATATATATATTAAAAAATTACAAATTACAAATACAAAAACTAAATATGGACATAAAGATCCTAATCTTTTAGAAACTAGAACATTTACAAAATATTGATACAACTAGTTACTAAATCAGGGATGTTCAAACACAAGAAATTAGAATGTTCAATACATGTTATAGAATAGAAGTTTAGAAATTAGAACCATAAACTACTGTTTTCTCATTAAGTCATTTGATGTCATCAAAATCAAAATGTGTTACATAGATACTAAGTTACTGATACTATAGGTAGGAATGCCAATGGCAAATACAAAATACAGTAGATACTAGAACCGTAGATGGAAGAATCTCATAGCTCGTCACTGTCAATAGTCCTCTTCCATGTTAGAATCATCAAAATTTCCACCACTAGCAATGCCCTCTCCTCCTCCTCCTCCTCCTCAACCTCCTATATCCAATCCAAGATCTGTATTTGCTGGTGTGGATGATGACCCCTCAAGAGGATCACTATCATAAAAAATGATCGGCTCTAGCATTGGTTCATTAAGATCCAAGTTGGCTAATGCCAACTTTGTTGAAGTTTGAGTAGCTTCGGAAGATATTCTTATTGTATCAATATTGTATTAGACCAAGTCAAAACCCTAAAGAATAATATTATGTTATATTTGTAAAGTCGGCCCTATTGTGCCTTTGTAAAAGTCAATTGTAAATTAGAAAGGGTAAAGTGTACAAGTTGACCCTGACCTAATTCTGGGTGGCTCAACTTGTATTTATAAGAGGCTAGACGCCTCACTTGAAGAACACACAATGCAAGCTTTCTCACACAAGGAAAAGTGCACAAGTCTGAGGAGGAGACACAGCTACAGAGGAAGGGTGTTTTGGTAAAGGTTTTGGTTATCTCTTGGAG
The DNA here is from genome assembly GCA_000966675.3 of Picea glauca. Taxonomy (NCBI): domain Eukaryota; kingdom Viridiplantae; phylum Streptophyta; class Pinopsida; order Pinales; family Pinaceae; genus Picea; species Picea glauca. The sequence continues at coordinate 5,574 of JZKD02S1725865.1, forward strand.
GACTATCTTGGTCTAGTGGTGCGCTACTCTATTTTGGTTAGGGTTTCTGGTCTATCTTCCGATTATCTTCTGTTTGCTAAGATCTCTCTTGAGAGAGACATTGTACTTGACGAATCTATATTGAAGAAACTTTGTTGGGTTTTCTCCCCCATGAGAGTTTCCTAGGATAAATCTTGTGTATACTATGGATGTCTTTCTTTCAGTGATCCTTATGCATGCAATTATTGATTTAATAGTTTAAAGTTAAAGAATACTGAACACACTTAACTGCTTCAAAGAAATTTTAACAAATTCAACACTATTGTCCAAACCCATATCATCAAGAAACACATCCCACATCTTTGTTTTTCCTTTCAACCACTCCTCCCTCTACCCATCCTGTAGGTCTTTTTCATGCCTTGGTGTTAGACATGTTTAGGGCACATGTCGGACATTAGTTTGGCACTTGTCTTGTTTTAGGACATGTGCCAAACATGTGTCAGACACATGTCTTGGTGTGTCACGTGTCCAACACAAAAGACATGGACACAGGTCCCCTGAGGGATGTATCCTGTTACTTAGAGTATAACTGAATTAAAATTATGAGGGAAATTATGAAGAAATCTTGGGAGGAAGTGAATACAATAGTAGGGAATACATTTTGTTCTTGCACAGTTTGACCTTCTAACTGTCAATTTTCACATGCAATCTTGTGTGACTAATTTTCAGATCTGAAAATTGCTTCCTAGTGAGCTAACAATAAACCCTAGCTGTTATCATTGAACAATTTTACACAGAAAATTATTGACTGAAAATATATGCAGCGGAAACAACAAGATCAAAGATGAATCATCAACACATATGAGACACAAATTTTGTTTTCTATAACTTTGTCAATTTCAGAAATTTTGAGGGCAAAGACAGCTCTCCCAGTGAATACAAATTCACCAAAATCTCAGGACAACCTTGTCCTCCAAAAATAAAAACTTCAGCAAATACAAACTTAGTAAAATATCCGGAAATTCCTCTGCCTGCAAATTTGCTCAGTTGCCTGTACACTTGTTGACGTCAGCTGTTAGCTAGCTAGAGAGGTAGTGGGGGGCTCAGAGGGCCCATAGTGATAATAGTGGAGACCATTCAATGTAAGGTGGACTAGGTCCACTATAGTATTAAATTATGCCCACTATCATAGTTAGATATAATAAATGTAAGACGACTTACTAGAAGGTTCTGTTAAGTATCTAGAGAGGTAGTGGGGGGCCCGGAGGGCCCATAGTGATAATAGTGGAGATCATTCAATCTAAGGTGGACTAGGTCCACTATAGTATTAAACAATGTTGTATATTTCTCCGATATATCTTCAATATTCCAATAAATTCCGAGTTAAACATTTGTCCGATATATTTGAAATATTTCGAGTTAGACCCTTGTCTTGCGACATTTTCCGAGATATTTCGATATTTTCCGTCGATGTCACCGAGAAGTTACATTCCAGACCCTTGCCGATACTTTCCCCGAGACGAGATATACAACATTGGTATTAAATAAGGCCCACTATGGTAGTTAGATATAATAAATGTAAGAGGACTTACTAGAAGGTTCTACTTCTAGAAGGTTCCTCCTCTAGAATGTTCTTAGGTGGTTGGTAGTACTATATAAAGGGGTTCAAGCAATGTAATGAAAAAAGTTGAGAAGTGTTGTATTTGGAGCGGTAGCTCAATAGGAGGATGCCCCCTCGAAGAGGCAAGTGAATAGGAGAGGATCCCTTCCATAATAGCTAATAGGACTCCTTCCATAATTCCATAAAGTGGTTTTAGCCACTAAATATGAAGTCGGCCCTGCTTGATGAAGAGACACCACCCTAGCGCCTGCCAACTAGTATAAATAAGAGTGGAAGGCACATCATTAGCTCACTCACTCAAATCACTCAACAAGTGCACAAGTTTGGAGATAGCTGCAGTTGGGAGAAGGAAGAGAGAGGCGCATTGCTCAGTCTTGGTTATTCTCTAGTGTTTGGTCTTTTATCTTGGCATTGTATTGACAATCTATATTAAGGAAGTTTTTGTTGGGATTTCTTCCCCATGAGGGTTTCCCAAGATAAATGTTGTGTATCTTGTGATTGTGTTTCTCTCAGTGATCCTCCCTATGCTATTGTTATCTAGTAAATTGAAAAGAAACTTAATAGTTGCTCAAAAATTTAACATGGAATCAGAGCTAAGCTAAAGAGATTACCTTTCACTGGATAAGCAAAAACGTCACTGTTGTCGTACAAGAAAATTAGGGCTTTTTGTTGGAGAAGAATTTTAGCCTAAAAACCACCTAGGGAAGTGCGCCCTAGCCTAGCAAACTCATTAGCAGCTTGAGCGCACCATTTCAGTGGATAGAAGTCTTGGGAAGTGAAACCCTAGTTTTCATTGGTACTAGAAAATTAGAAAACTAGGAAACTAGAACCAGTACCAGTCCAGATTTGCATAGGCTCAGTTTCAAGGGGTAAAATTTGGATTTTCAGAAAACAGACTGCACTAGGCTACTCGCCTTCAGCCAAGCACACCTCCTGGTAAGTTCAGATTTAATTTCTGAGCACTTTCAATTTTTGGTCATTTTTCCAACTTCAGGGCAAGATGTCTGCAAGTACCAAGCTTGTTGACAAGTTAGAAGGTGTGGATAACTTACGTGCCTGGAAGTATAGGATTGCACTCATTCTTGAAGAGAATGACCTTGCAAGATTCATCAAGGAAAATGTACCAGAACCCGCAGATGCTACATTTAAAGCAAAGTACCAGAAGGACATGGTTAGGGCCAAAAGAATCATTGCAGACTCTATTAAAGATCACTTGATCCCTCAAGTGGCATCTAAGAATACTCCAAAAGAAATATTTGATGCCCTAACCAGATTGTATGAAGGAAGGAACATTAACTGGAAGATGAACTTGAGAACCCAACTTAAGAACACACAGATGCAGAAAGGAGAAACAATCCATGACTATTTCTCTAGGATCTCTCAATTCAAGGAACAACTAGAAGCAATTGGAGATACCCTAGATGAAGATGAACTCATAATGACAACTCTTAATGGTCTCACAAGACCTTGGGATGCATTCATCCAAACTATTTGTGCCTGAAAGGAGAAACTACAATTTGACAGTCTTTGGGAAGAATGTCTTCAAGAAGAAGCAAGAGTAGCTAATTGAGAAGCAATACTACTAAGGGATGAAGACCAAGCCCTAGCTGCACATGCTAAAGGAGGAAAGAGAAGGTCTCACTTCAAGAAGGAGACCCACTTACACAAGGAATATCACTCCCCAAATAGATTCATCCATAAAGAATCTCAACCTCCAAGGAGATTCCAGAAGTTTCAGAAAGGTCAAAGAAGAGAAAAGGATTTCTTAGCTTATCAATGTTACCATTGTGACAAGATGGGACATATTGCTAAGAATTGTCTAGCTAGAAGAGAAGAATACAAGAAGTGAAACAAAAGGCACCATGCCCATACAGTTGAAGATGAAGAGCCACTCACAAAGACGATTAAAGAAAAGATTGAAAACTATGTCTTAATTTCTTCCCTCTCAGGATCAGTGTCACATGTTGAGGATACTTGGCTCATAGATAGTGGTGCTTCCAAGCACATGACAGGTCAGAGAGACATTCTCTCTAGCCTTACTGAAAGAACTTTCCCTAGAAAGTTACACTTGGAGATGATTACCAGTACCCTATCAAAGGAGTGGGAGAGTCCAATTATAAACTTGATTCAGGGACCCCAATGAAGATGAAGGATGTACTATATGTATCGGGTTTGACGAAGAATTTGCTTTCTATATCAGCTTTAGATAAGAAAGGCTTCATAGTTGCATTCATAGATGGTGAAGTCCTTATGTGGCCTAAAGGTAAAACCATACAAGATGCAATTGTTATTGAAACAAAAGAAGGTGGCACGTGTAAGTTAAAAGGTCACTCAGATGCAGCCTTGACTCACTCCACTGAGAGTCCATGTGAACTTTGGCATAGAAGACTAGCTCACATCAACTACCAGGCCTTACCACATGTGAGCAAGGCAGTTACAGGTCTACCAGATTCCAAGGTTGACCTTGAAGGTGTGTGCAAGGGATGTGCACAAGGAAAGAACATCAAGAATCCTTTCTCTAAGAGCGACAATAAAGCAGGAGTCTTGGAGCTCATCCACTCAGATGTATGTGGCCCTGTTATCGCACAGTTTGTAGATGGGAGAGAGGCTAGCAGATAGTAGGTCAAACTGGCGAAACGGGAACCTTCCCCACCCAATGTCACCACAATGGGGAGGTTCTTTCTATTTAGGGAGGTTAGGCCCAGGGGAGACATCCTCGATGACCCGTGGCTTTGAAGAGGCAAAGGTTCAAAAGAAGTAAGATAGTTCCCCCTTCACAGATCACCACCCAAAAAGATAGTCCGACCAAAGGCCAATTTGAAGTAACCCCCAAAGAATATGTACCTGCCTGGAAAAAGACAACAACAAGAAAGATATATGCAAACTATATTCAATGGGGTTAGTACTTCATATGTGAGTGACTATCTGATATTTAATGCAAGCAATTTGACAGTACATATTGATGAAATCAATGGCAATGATAAATATGTTACTTGTCAATAAATATTGGAACGATATAGCATTCGATGTAACAAATCAACACTCAATCCAATAAATGCTCTTAACTACCATTCAATTGCTTATA
>JZKD02S1725865.1:66305-87391 GCA_000966675.3 Picea glauca
TGTTTCTCACTAAGCCCATCTTGTCTCTGAAGTAGGCATGTTTGCCCCTTGACAGGGCCTTGGTGAGAATATCTGCAATCTGCTCGTTAGTCGGTATATACTGTAACTGTACTGCCCCTCTTTGAACCCAATCTTTAACGAAGTGGTATCTAATCTCTATATGCCTCGACCGATCATGGAAAACTGGATTGTCAGAGAGTTTGATACAACTCTGATTATCATAGTGAATGACGGTCGGAGGCAACTCCTAACCAAATAATCCTACCAGGATCTTACGAAGCCAAATGGCCTTGCAACTGGCCTGACTGACTAACATATACTTTGCCTCGGCGGAACTCAAAGCAACTGACTTATGTTTCCGGATGTACCAGGAAACAAGCCCTGACCCCAACCCAAAACAACACCCTGAGGTACTCTTCCTGTCAGTAGCACATCCTGCCCAATCCAAGTCTATGTAGCCAACCAAACTGACTCCATCACCTCTGATATAGTCCAGGCCATAATCAACTAACCCTACAATGTACCTCAACACATGTTTTACCCCAATCCAGTGAACACTCCTCGACTCTACCATATGTTGGTTGAGAGTGTTCACGACAAAACAAATATCTGATCGAGTGTTGACCAGATACATCAGTGAACCGATCAACTGTCTATAAACTATAGCATCCACCAACTGGGAATCTAAAGCGCTAAGCTTCTTCCAGTTGGTGACCATGGGAGTAGACATAGGCCTGCAGTCCTCCATCTGAAACCTGCTCAAAATATCTGCAGCATACTTCCCCTATCCATGGAAGATGTGACCCTCCTCTTGCCATACCTCCATACCTAGAAAATAACGCATCAAACCGATGTCACTCATCTCAAATTTTGATGCAATTCCCAGCTTGCACTCAACTATGAGATCCTCTGCACCAGTGATGAACAAGTCATCCACATACAAAATGAGAATGAGCGTGTCCTCACCTCTAATGATGTAATAGAGGTTAGGATCAACATCGCTCTTCTCAAAACCCATTTGAAGCAAGTATGTATCAATGCGTGAATACCAAGCTCTAGGAGCTTGCTTCAGACCATATAGTGCCTTTCTCAAAAGGCACACGTGAGACTCTCTCTCACTCACCTCAAAACCTTGTGGCTGCTCAATGTACACCTCCTCCTCTATAAAGCCATTGAGAAATGCAGTCTTTACATCCATCTGATGTATCCTCCAACTCATCTTCGCCGCTATGGCAATAATACTCCTGATCGAGGTGTATCTCACAACTGGTGCGAATGTCTCATCATAATCGACTCCCTCTACTTGAGAGAATCCTCGTGCCACAAAACGGGCCTTGTGTTTCTCTATGCTGCCATCTGCAGCATACTTGGTTTTGTACAACCACCTGGAAGTCACAACTGACTTCCCCACTTGCCTCAAAACCACCTCCCAAGCATCATTGCGCATAATGGAGTCATACTCCTCCAGCATGGCCTCTCGCCAAACCTGCTGGTCAACTACCTGCGCAAAATGTCTGTGGCTCTGTATCTGAGATACTCGTCACCATAGCCAAATAGGACCCAAGTCTCACTAGTGCTATGCTCTCTCTGAACTGTCTCTTGGGCTCTCCTACGTTCTCCTTGGCTTCCTTCAAGGTCTCTTGAAACCATCTCAGTTTCCTCTTCCTTGAAGTAGTCAAAGGAGAAGTAAGATCTCCCTGCCCAAGAGTATCTGCCTTAGGCCTAGACTGAACACTCTTAGATCCTGAAGCATCTGCACCCTTTGCCTGAACCGTCTGTGACTATGAACCTGAAGTTGTGCAAGGTGACCATGTCACCCCTGAAATTGGTGTATCAGAAACCTGAGGCTGTGCTCCCTCTGAGACATCAATCTATGCCTCTGCATCATCCTCAACACTGACTCTCGACTTGGGAGATCTCTGAAAATCCCTACCCTCCTCAAATCTAACATCTCTGCTCACCACCACTCTCTGCAGTGATGGAATGTAAACCCGGTAGTCTTTGGAGACCTCTGAGTATCCAACTAGAATCCCCTGCTAGGCTGTGGAGTCTAGCTTTGTCCTCCTCTCTGAGGGGACATGAGAATAAGTCAAGCAACCAAAAATCCTGATGTGCTCGACATCGAGCCTCCTACCAGTGAAGGCCTTCTCATGAGTCATCTTCCCCAAAATCCTATGGGGGCTCTTGTTCTGGAGGTAAACTGCAGCACCACTCGCCTCTACCCATAGGTATAGAGGCAAACTCTGATCATGCAACACAAATCTCTCTGCACCTATAATCGCCCTGTTCTTCCTCTCGACAACCTCATTCTATTGGGGGTTGTAAGGCACGGTCATCTGTCTTCTGATCCCTGCATGGGCACAAAAGTCTACAAACTCACTAGAGGAATACTCACCTCCGTTATCTAACCGCAAGCCCTTGATCCTCTTCTCTGTCTGGTTCTCCACAAGAGCTTTGAACTCTTGGAACCTCTTGAAGAACTGACTCTTGGTCTTTAGGAAATAGATCCAGGTCTTCCCAGAGTGGTCATTAATGAATGTGAGATAGTACTCACAACCACCCAAGGACGCCTGAGACATAGGCCCACACACATCTGTGTGTACTAAATCCAGTACCCCAGCTGACCTGTTGTCACTGCTGGGAAAATAAGCCTTGGTAAACTTACTAAGCACACATCCTCTACACACATCCTTATGCTTTGAACTGAATTGTGGCACTCTTGTCACAACCACTCTCAGTCCTCCAAGAGCCCCATGATGGTGAGCCATCCTCCGATGCCATAACTCACATAACTGACTGCTACTGTTGCTACTTGCTGTCAAAGCATGAAGTGACTAAAAAAGCAATCTGAACAGTTTCCCATCCCTCACTCCAATCACCTACCCTGAGGTGAGACATGACCCCTTAGGATGTATGAGGACCTTTGTCCCTCTGAAGGACACCTCAAGACCCCTATCCTGGAGGGTGGAAACTAAGATCAGATTCTTCTTCAACCCAGGGATGTAGAGAACATCCTTGAACGAAATAGGTGGAAAGCCATCTCTCTAAAAGGTAACTATGCCACGCCCAACAACTCTGACTAAGTTGTCATCACCAAGAGCAATCTGCATCCTGACCTCTGTATCTCTGAGATCAGTAAAATGCTCCCTTACACCAGTCATGTGGCTCGAAGCCCCGTTGTCTATGTACCAGATACTGGGTGTCGTCTCAACTGAAGTGCAGCAAATGAGAAAGGCACACTCCCTCTCAAACTGTGTCTGAAACTCTGCCTCCTTTGCTGCTCTTTTGCCCACTACTGCTCTCTCCCTGTGGCTTGGCCCCAAACTTGGGACCTGGTCGTGCACCCTTGCCGATCTTCTTCTTTCCCTTTGTCCAAAGAGCAAGATCCTCATCACCTTGAGATGTCCGCTGCTGTCCTGAAGTCTCTGAGGTGAGTCTCGTCTCCTCCTGTACGAAAACATCCCAAAATCTCTCCCAAGTAGGCATAGCCTCTCGGACAACAATGCCTCAAACAAATGGACCCCATGGTTTGGTAAAGTTGTTTAAAGTTGTCCTCACCATAAAGTCTGGGTCCACTATCTCTCCGACAGTTGCAAGCTCATCTCTGATCTGAGTGAATCTGCCAAGGTAAGAAGTAACCGACTCAGTCTTGAGCATCTGAATGCTCCTAATTCTCTCAAACAGAACCATCTTTTGTTTCTAGTTAGAGCTTTGGTAAAGCTTGCACAAGGATACCCACATCTCAAATGCAAAGTCTTTACCAGTCAAGTGGGGTATGATGTGATCCCTCACTACATCACATATAGTTCTCTTTGCCTTGTTGTTCCTCTTCCTGAACTCTGCCACCAAGAAGGTAGTAGTGGTAGGAGGAACAACAACGGGAGCCTGAACTATATCCCATAGTTCTAGGTCCTCTAGGACAAAGATAAGCCTGGTCTTCCAAGGGGACCAGTTGCTAGCTCCGGCTAGCCTATCCTTTACTCGCATCTGTGATATTGACATGACTTCCCTCTGTACTCACTCTAATTCTGCAATTGCAAAGGAACACTGCCTCACTCCTATCAACACAAGTGTGAAAAGAGGCAATAGAACTACAACCTCACTCCTAGCAATATAGGTGTGAAAAGAGGTTGTGAAAAATCAGCCTCACTCCTAGCAAGTAGGTGTGAAAAGAGGCTGAGAAAATGTCCACAAACTGTCCTACAACTGTCCACAAAATTTCTGCCAACAAGCTGCTACAAATCACAGTCAAGTAGCTGTCCAAAAATCTGCCCACAAGCTGCCAAGAACTGTCTCGAAATGCTGTCCAAGAATCAGCAAGATTTAGCCACCAAGGGCTCTGATACCATTAAGATTTTCTGAGGTCCTAACAGGCTGCCAACTAGATCTGTCTCTGACCTCAAGTTGGCTCTAAGTTTCTGCTGTCACAACTGTCTTTGCTGCTGTTTTATAACAGCAAACTGTTCAGGAACTTTACTGCTGTTTTGTTACAGTTACATAGCCTTTTATGGTTCTCTAGCATGTAGTTTTTGTAGCCAATAGATTAGTACATGCAAGTCTTAAATATGTAACACACATCAAGATCTTTACAACTGAAATAATGCTGTTCTAAACTCTAGCATACATGAAAATGAACACATGTATTTTTAGTCAACATGACCTTGGATAAAACCCCCCCGGGGAAAACCAGTTTGGAATATAAGTCTATATATGTGATGTAAAGAATGTGAGATACAACAAGTACATGGAACAAAAGAACCTAATACAGTGGCAGCCCCTCTCAAGCTGCTATACAAGTTCCAGAAGGTAGATGCACCCAAGCATGGTGCGCCCTTCTCCCTTGTTGCTCAATCCCACTGAAAGCTTGCGCCCTTGCTGCTTGAAGCTTTGATGAAGAAACCCTTCCACACAAGTTTGACCTTGTGTGTTACCTCTCCAACAAAACCCTCCTCAAAGCAATGTGACAAGTTCAAATCCTCCCTGATATCAGTGTGCCCTCCTCCTATAGTGCGCCCTCCTCCAAGCAAGCATCCACACCACAAAACAATGGAAGCCAAAGCCTCCTAGAGCCCTCCATGGAAGGAGGCGCCCTTGAAATCCTCATCCAATGCTTCCATCCTCATCTCCATAGCTCTACTCTTCCTCTCCAAGTGAACATAAGAGTGAATGAGCCTCTCTTTTCCTTATGTGCCCTTCTTATAGAATCATAAGGAAACCTAAAAGATGGATGGATGAGATCATCCCATCCCATCTCAAATCAAAGGTTGAGATCATTCAAAAAGAATCTCAACTCAAAACCCACTTTGGGTTAAGTTTCCATAGTTCACACTATGTCCCTCAAGTCACCCACGAAGTGAATTAATAGTCACTATTCACTCAAGTGAAAATTTTCACCCTTTTGACTTAGGAAAATGTCAAAGTGAAATTAGACATAGAGTATAAGGCACAATGGGTCAAATATTTCACTCTTGTGGTTAGAGACCCACAACCACAAGGGGACCACTTCCCTTGGTTCTGTTGAATTTTTAATGCTTAGCTCAAGGACATGTAGTTTCTTTCAATATAGCATGAACTTGAACCATAAACAATGCAGCAATACAATATACAATAGTTGCAGTAACCAAGATCACAAGAAGAATAACCATGCAAAAGAACACAAGAAGTTATCCTGGGAAAACTCTTCTCAACCAAGGGAAAAACCCAACAATGCATTGCTATAGAGTCAAGAGAAGATCACCCTTTCACCGCAAACCCTGACGCACACAAGAGGGTGCTCTATAACCAAGAAAGATTGCACCTAAGAGAAGTGCGCACCAAATTTCAGACCTCCACAAAGTGTTATGTGAGAATGAGATATGATCCACAATGGGGATGTATCTCTCTTGTTTATACATGACCTAACTCATCAACAAATGTGTCTATTGGAACAATAGGGCTAACTTGTACAATTGAATAATATAATCAATCTTTTACACAATATTAATTATCTTTACATGGTGGGGCCGACTTGTACCCTTCACAATACAAAATTAGGGTTTCACAATAATCTTACTCTTAGACAATATAGCAAGGATCTCTCACACATCCTCTAGTGCTCTGCCACTAGAGACAAGTCCACATGTGCTCAACCACAGGGACGTCACCCTCAACAAATCAACTCAACTAAATCCATAGGAGTACTATCTGGAGAGCCATCTCCAGTCGACTCAACTAAGTCCATAGGAGTCCGACAGGAGACCATCTCAAATTATCTCAACTCAGTCCAGAGGAGCATGACAAGAGACCACACACGTCATCTCAACTCAGTCCAGAGGAGTATGATTCACCCATCACATGGACGTTCTCACAGATCGTCTCAACACAGTCCAGAGGAGAACGACCTAGAGAATGTCTCATGAATCTGCAATCATCAACACTCGCTCTCAGCTAGGGAGGCATTCTCCACCAGGCCAAGTCTTTCACGGAAGTACTTGAACTTCGTCCTGGCAAGCGGTTTGGTGAAGACATCTGCAACTTGCTCGTGTGTAGAAAGGTACTGCACATGTACTGCTTTCCTCTGCACCATATCTATGATGTAATGGTATTTGATCTCAATGTGTTTTGATTTATCGTGAAACATAGGATTCTCTGAGAGCTTCACACAACTCTGGTTATCACAATAGATAACAGTGGAATCCATCTCATGTCCAAATAAGTCTGGAAGGAGCTTTCGAAGCCACCCTGCTTCACAAATTGCCGCACATAATGCAATATACTATGCTAATGCGGTACTCAAAGCCACAAAAGTCTGTTTCCTGGTGCATCAGGAAACCATGGCAGGTCCCAAAATAAAACAACAACCGGAGGTGCTCTTCTGGTCCACTGTGCTCCCTGCCCAATCTGCATCGGCATATCCCTGCAATCTCATGTCTACACCGGAGGCATATCTTAGTCCATAACCAACTGTGCCTCGTAAATATCTCAACACATGCTTCGCTGCTATCCAGTGTGTCTGTCTCGACTAACTCATAAACTGACTGAGTACACTCACTGCATAGCATATATCAGGTCCGGTGTTAACTAGATACATCAATGATCCAATCAACTGTCTGTAAAGATGTGGATCAATCTCGCCTGAATCAAAAGAAGTCTCGCTCAGTTTCTTCAGATTCATCACCAATGGTGTAGGCATGGACTTGCACTCTGTCATCCCGAATTTCTTCAATATCTCCACTGTGTATTTTCCTTGACTCAAGAGAATCTCATCAGTCCTCTGCCACACTTCTAGTCCCAAGAAGTAGTGTATCATACCAAGGTCCTTCATCTCGAATTCATAAGCCATTCATAAGCCAATGCACGCTTGCATTCAACAACAAGGCTTTCCGAACTGATGAGGAATAAGTCATCAACATATAGGACCAAAATCACGCATTCGTCACCAACAATGTTGTAGTATAGGTTGGGATCAACAACACTCTTGTTGAAGCCCAAACTCATCAAGTATCCATCAATCTTCTCATACCATGCACAAGGTGCTTGCTTCAGTCGATACAGGGCTTTCTTCAACCTGCACACATGAGACTCCTTCTCATGTATCACGAATCCATCTGGCTGCTCGATGTAAACTTCTTCCTCAATTTCTCCATTGAGAAAGGTTGTCTTCACATCCATCTAATGTAGTCTCCAACCCATGGATGCGGCAAGGGAAATAATCGTATGAATGGAAATGTATTGGGCAACAAGAGCAAATGTCTCCTCATAATCTATTCCCTCCACTTGAGAGAATCCTCAAGACACAAATATTGCTTTGTACTTCTCGACACTTCCATGAGCTGCATGTTTGATCTTATAAATCCACTTGGAAGTTACTACAAACTTCCCTTCTGGTCTCAAAACAATATCCCACACATCATTCTTCATGATGGACTGATACTCTTCGGTCATGGCATCTTGCCAAACCTGCTGACCTGTTGCTTCTCCATGACAAGAAGGCTCAGTATCAATGATGTGGCTCATAGATGAAACATAGCTCGAAAATCTTTGTGGTCTCTTGCTCTCTCGGAATGTACCACGAGGAGCTGCATGTCCCTCTGCCTCTTGTAGAGTCTGTCGAGCCCATGCAGGCCTCTTCTGGCCTACTGCAATGTCTTTGGGAACATCAACTGGAGCTACGGAATCAACTGGATCAATAACTGTCTCCCTCTGAACTGCTGAAGGGGGAGAAGGTACTATCTCTTCCTTCTTCTCACTGTCAATCTCCATATGAGATTCTCTGGATCTTTGAAAGGCTATCTCTTCCTCAAAGGTGACATCTCTGCTAACTTCGATTTGTCTCTGACCAGGGATGTAGATCCGATATGCCTTCGAAGATTCATTGTACCCCACAAATGTACCCTTTCTGCCTTAAGGGTCTAGCTTGGTTCTCATTTCCTTGGGTACATGAAAGTATACTGGACACCCAAATATCCTGAAGTGTCCAACCTCAGGCTTCACTCCGGTGAAGGCGTCTTTGGGAGTCATGTTCTTCAGAATCTTATGAGAACTCATGTTCTGAACGTACACAGCGGGCATGGATGCCTCTGCCCACATAATCATAGGTAGATTATGATCATGTATCATCTCTTTGGTTGCCTCAACAATGGATCTGTTCTTCCTCTCTGCAACCCCATTCTGCTGAGGGTTATAAGGAACGGTGTACTCCCTCTTGATCCCTGCCTTAATACAGAAATCACCAAAATCCCTGGAGGTGTACTCTCCTCCTTTATCTAATCTCAACACCTTGATCTTCCTCCCGGTTACGTTCTCAACCTGAGCTTTAAACTCTTGAAATCGCGCAAGGACTCCATCCTTGGTCTTCAAGAAGTAAATCCACGCCTTCCAAGAGTGATCATCAATGAAGAGCACATAGTACAAATATCCATTCAAGGAAGCAACAGTCATGGGTCCAGAAACATCTGTGTGTATCACGTCCAAGATCCCCTTGGATCTGTTGTCACTGCTCGAAAAGGACCCCTTGGCATTCTTGCCAAGAGAAAAACCTCTGCAAACACCATCATGCTTGATATGTATCTCTGGAAGACCTGTCACCATCTTCCCCAGAGCTGGAAGGGCTCTATAATGTAAATGAGCAAGTCTCCTATGCCATAGCTCGCTCAAGCTGATAGTATCATGTAATAAGGCCTAGATTGGTCAGACAGTCAATCTGTACAAATTGTTTTCTCGAACACCAATCAGCTGGCAGAATCCATGTGTGATTTCTTGTGCCATGCAAGAACTTTTCCTTCAGAGAAGGTAACCTTGTAGCCTTTATCCTCTAAGGCATAAACAAAGACAAGGTTCCTTTTCATCCCAAGTACATATGGTACCTCACTTAATTGGAGTGATATGTCAGAATCTAGTTGGAAAGAAGAAGTTCCAACTCCCTTCACAGTATATCTGGCATTATCACGAAGTACAACATGCAAACTAGACACTTTCTCTACAAGGTTTGTAAGGTGTTCTCTATATCCAATCATGTGTCTAGAAGCACCATTGTCAATCAACCAAATATCACTATCAGTAGGAACTGTACTTGAGAGTGCTGAAATGAAGAAGAATGCTTCATCTTTTATGTCTTCATCTCTCTGATGTGGTTTTGAATCAACATCGACAGTGGATGCATGTTGCCTTTCTTTCTTCCTGGTAGGACAATCTCTTGCAATGTGCCCATACTTGTCACATCTGAAACATTGAATCTTTGAAATGTCTTTTCTATGTTCATGACCTAAAGTTGCTGAAGTTTTCTTGTCTTTGAATGCTTTGTCGAAACTTCTTCTATTTCTTCTGCCTCTCTTTGTATGAGAAGCAAGGGATTGATTGTCATCATGATGGGAGTCTTGCACACCTCTGGCTATAAGTCTGGTTTCCTCCTGAGTGCAGTCTGCCCATAGACAATCAAACTGAGGTAAGTCTGCTCTTCCACTGATACTTTGAATGAATGGTTCCCAATGTCTTGGAAGAGCATTGAGAGTAATCATGACAAGCTCTGTGTCTGTGATGGTTTCTCCAATGGCACCTAACTGATCTTTGATCTCTGAATTCTTCATGAAGAAGGTAGCAATGGTGTCAGCTTTCGTCATCTTAAGATTTTGAAGTTGGTGTTTCAATGTGAAAGCTTTGTTAGTGTTGTTGCTCTCAAACATTGTCTTCAATGCATCATACATTTGATAAGTTGTCTTCAAGGTAGAGATGCGAGGTAGTAGATGATCTCTTACTGAATAAATGATTATCTTCCTAGCTTTGACATCGTCTTCCTTCCATTCAACCTTCTCTTCATCGGTTATTGTTGCTAGTAGAGTCTTTTCTATCAATCTCAATAGGTCATCCTCTTCCAGAGTGATGTGTAATCTTGACTTCCAAGAGCCGAAGTTGCTTGTTCCGTCAAGCCTATCTTCCACCAAAGTTTTGTTCCTCATGGCTTGCAGATACTTCACAAACCCTAATGGCTAGGCTAGAAACCCTAGCGTTTTTCAAGAGGTCTCTGGGGGGTTTGTTGGATTTATGACTACCAACAAGAAACCCTAGAGATTCAAAGAAACCTCTACAAGATGCAAAAATACTCCAACGTTTTGCAGAAACCCTAGAAACCGAATTATGAAGAAACCCTAGAAACCGAATTATGTAGAAACCCTAGAAACCCTAGGCCCGAAAATAAAAAATTCTTTAATTTTTTATCTAAGAGTTGTAGGTGGTGCGTTGGACTAAGTCGTACTTTCTTGTGCAAAAATTAGGCCCAATGTTCAAGGGGAAAGTGGTAAAACTAGCTTGACAAGGAAAATGGAAGGGGTCGTTTTTGCAGTCGCAGCAAGAAGGTGACAACTAGCTTGGAATAGCTTGTGCAATGGCTCTTTAGGAACATTGCTCCGATACCATGTTGAATTTTTAATGCTTAGCTCAAGGACATGTAGTTTCTTTCAATTTAGCGTGAATTTGAACCATAAACAATGCAACAATACAATATACAATAGCTACAGTAACCAAGATCACAAGAAGAATAACCATGCACAAGAACACAAGAAGTTATCCTAGCAAAACCCTTCTCAACCAAGGGAAAAACCCAACAATCATTTGCTATAGAGTCAAGAGAAGATCACCCTTTCACCACAAACCCTAGCGCACACAAGAGGGTGCTCTATGACCAAGAAAGATTGTGCCTAAGAGAAGTGCGCACCAAATTTAGACCTCCACAAAGTGTTATGTGAGAATGAGATATGATCCACAGTGGGGATGTATCTCTCTTATTTATACATGACCTAACTAATCAATAGATGTGTCTATTGGCACAATAGGGCCGACTTGTACAATTGAATAATATAATCAATCTTTTACACAATATTAATTATCTTTACATGGTGGGGCCAGCTTGTACCCTTCACAATACAAAATTAGGGTTTCACAATAATCTTACTCTTAGACAATATAGCAAGGATCTCTCACACATCGTCTAGTGCTCTGCCACTAGGGACAAGTCTACATGTGCTCAACCACAGGGACGTCACCCTCAACAGATCAACTCAACTAAATCCATAGGAGTACTATCTGGAGAGCCATCTCCAGTCGACTCAACTAAGTCCATAGGAGTCCGACAGGAGACCATCTCAAGTCATCTCAACTCAGTCCAGAGGAGCACGACAAGAGACCACACACGTCATCTCAACTCAATCCAAAGGAGTATGACTCACCCATCACATGGGCATTCTCACAGATCGTCTCAACTCAGTCCAGAGGAGAACAACCTGGAGAATGTCTCATGAAGTTGCAATCATCAACAAGTACACCAGAACTCAACACATTTCACTTTGGAGCCCCTACACATGCCTTTTGACATCATTTGAGTGAGTCGTCCACTCTTGGGAGACCACACATGCCACACATGTGACTTTGAGCATGCATTTATGGAGGACATCTTACTTTTTGAGCATTTTACTTCATCTTGGGAGCATCGTTGGGGGTGTTTTAACTCATCCACTCTTGTATCATGGACATTCGATGTGTTATGACCTTATCTCTAGGGCTTGTAAAGAGATAAAGGAATTTTTATATTTTCTTGCGGTTTCAAGCTAGGAAAATATTGTTATTTTAATGAGAAGTGTGCTAGATCTCTCACATAAATAGAGAAGCACTTCTCATTTGTAATTCATTGCTAGAATTTGTGGAGAACATTACTTGTCTACTTCTTCTCTTCTATATTTGCTACGGATGGATAACTAGAGCAACTTCTTGAGGATGGTGTCTTGGGGATTGTCTTTCAAATTTCATGGATGCTCTTGGCTAGGATTTTGAAGATGAATCTATTTCTTGAGTAAGTGGTCTCACTTGATCTATTGGATGTTGTTTATGAATGATTTTAAGTGTAGTTGTACTTCTCTGGTGATGGTTGTGCACTCTCTTTAGGTTTTTATTTCACAAGTCCCTTCTTCATAACTCTTGGAAGATTACTAGTGGAGTATCTTCCCTTGAACAATCTTGAAGCTTGTAAAGCACTAGGTGGATTTTCTAGGGTTTGTAGTGGACAACCCTAGATATCATCTTAGATCTACTTACATTCTCTCAAGGGAGTCCTTAATTGACCCCATATACCCAAAAAAAATAGTAGGCACTAATCTTCTTCCATCTAGTCAATCATAGATTCTAAAATTAAAATTTTGTTTATGTTTTAGGGTAATTCTAAGGTTTTAACGACATATATTTAATTTTCAACGATCAAAACCCTAGACTTCTAGGGTGTCATCACACATCTCATGCAACACTTCCAAAATGACATGCAATACTTGTAACCTTCATGCAACACTTCTTGCTACTTAGCTAACATGCAACACTTCTAAGTTGCATGCAATGCTTTTTGGCTAACATGCAAGACTCCATAGTTGCATGCAACAACAATAGGATCCGATCTACAAGTTAATCACTAGAATCAAATACATAGTTGCTTGTGGTGATCGCAGATGTTGTCCAAATTGGTGTAGAGAGTAGAATAACATTGCTGAATACCCAGATACAAAGGAATCTTTGACAACACTTGGGGTAGAAGACAAACAATGAACCTGGACACTGCGACGGACTTTAAGAAGAGAGGGGTGAGAGTCAACCATCAGAGTTGGATTTCTAATGTGAACCCAAGTGCAAAGATAGGTTCTGAGAAAACCAGGTCAAAGGTGAACCTAGGTTCAAAGGAAGTCTTTGAGAAAAACCAGGATGAGAGCCGAAACAAGGCTAATACCAACTAATAAGAGCGAACAATGAACTAAAGGGTAAGAGAGAGATAAAAGATGGCAACATAGCAATTATTCATAATTGTACACATGCTGTACACTCTCTTTGTATTATATAAGAGCACATGAATACATATTTATAGTACAAGGTGGTGCCATAATTGGACATTGAGGTTAAATATTATCACAAGGAGAAATATTATCCTAAAGATAAAGTATATATTGAAGATAAAGCTCACCTTCAAATCCTAGAATAGACTTAGTTTCTCAATATATCATTCTTTAGATGAGGATGCTAAAAATGCTCGAGGGTCCATGTGCAACAATTACACAGTAATCACAAAATAATTATGACACAAGCTTTGACTAACTCCCCTTAAAAGTGACTATGTCTCATCAGATTGCCTCTTATACCGACATGATACATGAGCTGTCTTCTTCCTGGTTCTTGGTTTGCTTGTGTCTTTGATAGCTTTCATGTTCTTTGTGAAGGTTTTCAAATTTCATTATTCTTGCATTGTGCTACCCTTCTTTCTGTTTGTACCTTTTGTTTTGGAATATGAATTAGTCCTGGGACCTGGACCTACTTCTTGTCACTTGCATGTTTTGTGAAGTGTGGTTTCATTCCATATTTCTATGTGGTATTATGCTTGTTTAGCAGAAATTGTTATTTTAAGTTCTTGAGTATTTTGGTGTTTGAGAACATTGTCCATTTTGATCCTTGTCTCTTCCTGCTTTTGAATGATGTGTGTTGGCAGCCATGTTGAAGGTTTTGTCAAATTAGTTTTTTATATTTTGCTGATCTTCCGAAATGGCACTTTGGATTTGACTGGAGTGGTTCTATTTCCTCAATTTCTTCTTGTTGTTTTTGGTAACATCAGACAGGGATTTCCACGTGGGTCGGTGTCAACATGTGGGAGCCGTCATTATTACCTCTCAGAACCTTAGGATTCACTTTATTAAGTTATTAATAAAGTGAATGTACTTTTGTAATAAAGTGAGTTTGATTTAATTAAATGTAATTGGCATTAGTAATTAAATTAAGTCCTAGCCATTAGATTCAAAATGAGCACGAGATTAGATCTCATCCGTAGATCACTTTGGGAGACCTAGGGTTTTCAACTTAGGGTAAACTCAAGGTTATAAAGACAGCCTAAGTGAGAGGAGGAGACACAGTGATGGTACACAAAGAGTGAGTGAGCACTCAGGTATGCAAGGGCAGGGGCCGAGGAAAGGGTGCAAGGGGGTAGCAAGGAAAGTAGCTTCCAGCAAAATCGAAGGACTGATCTTACTACATTTGTATTTCCTCAGAAGGGCCATTATCCTAGGACGGGAGCCCTGATTTTATTTAATAAAATCATCACAGATCTGGTTTTCCCGAGAGGGTTTTTCAAGGGGTTATTTACCTAAAAATATCTTGTGCAAATGTGTTTGGTTTCTGATTTTGCTTCTGTGGAATTTTAATGGTTAGGTAACCTAGCTGTGCTTTAATTCAATAAATGTGTTTTATTCGGAATTAACTGCTAGGTTCTAGGTTTACAGAATATAACATTTCTACTGTGCTTTTTGGTATTGCTCCTATTCCTTTCTATAATTTCCCTTTGTCATATCTCCTTTCTTGACTTATCAAGTCTCCTCTCATCTTTTCTCTTTCACCCTGTTTATGTCTGTGACTTGGAATTTTGTTCATTTGTCCTGTTTCTCCTTCCTGTCGGCATCTGCCTACATTTCTTCACTTTGCCATTGGTCAGTTTTCTGTTGGTGCCTTTTTCTTTTTCTTTCCATGATTTATCTGCCTTTTGCTTTTCCTCCTTTGGGCAATACTTTGACAATTCCCATTGTTGAACTATGATATTTGAAAGGGGAGCTTTCGTAATCTAATTCTTTCTTCATCCTTTGCTTTTTAATTCAAAGATTCATTTTTTGGTACATGACCCAGGTTCAGCTTGACATTTGGGCAACCGATGGTTGTCAATTTGTTGTCTTTTAAATCTTATGGCTTTAATGACGTGGAGAGTTTTCCCTAGGTTGTTTCTGATGGTGATTAATATCATTTCCTCCTTTGGTATTCGATATTTCATTCAATAATACCAGAAAGAAAGGAGTAGGATAAACAGCCAATGATTTGGCACTTTTCTGTCTGGCAATTCTTTATGGGAGGCCAAACTGGAGTTTTTTCACGAGACTGGAAAAAATGATTTTTTTTTATGAAATTGTGAATCTGAAGTGTCGAGATTGCATAATCCAGGTGCTGTAGGGGCTCTTGAGGCTGCCAAATCAATCTGTGCAATCAAAATCGGCAATTGGATTAAGCAGGTTGTGTCAGCTGAAAATGACATAGAATGTATGAAATCAAATTAAAGGAGAAAGCAAACTGATAACAGTAAATAAGTTAGAAATAAATCAAAATGAATTGGTTTGAAGTAAAAAAATAACAAAACCTCTGAAATTCTGAATATAGATGAAAACACTAGCAACAAGGAAATGAGTTGAAACTCAAATTATATGCAGCATATTTCATTTTCTTAATATGTATAAGTGGTGGAAAGCAGTTTTCTTTACTACTTACAGAGGTCTGGACATACAGTCACAACAAACAAAAGCTTAGATTTCTTTCTGCAGTTTGATAACCAGCCCATGTTTTGCCTCTTTTCCAATTTGGCCTTCACTGGAATCTGACAACTCAAATTCTGCTGAAATCACCCACAAATCAGCTGAATATTCTCCAATTTTTATGGTTACAGCAGAAGGCCTATGTCATTGATTGTCTCTAATTTGTCATTGTGGAGAAAGACTGTAATGTTGGGAAATATTTATTGACACAATCAATCTACATTTTATGTTTCCTACTGTGTTTATAGAAATATGGACACTATTTCAACTCAGCAGCCTATATAAGTGGTTTTAATTTACCATCATCTGAGAAAGAGAACTGACAGGCTCGATTATTATGATTGCACTGTTCTGCTGTTTTTCAATGCGATAAAATCTTATCAGGATAGTAACCATCTTCATTTGATTAAACCCTTGATTGGTATCATAGTTTCTTTAAGGAAAAAATAATATTCTATTAAGATACAGATCATTTACATAATCCCTTTTCAGGATGAATAGAAGAAATCATTAGGCTTATACTAAAGTTACTGCCAACCCAGATATCTCCAAGTAACCAAGCCAGACCATTTGAGGACCTTCAAAAATCAAGGACCTTGAAACCAACTAAACTCCAATAGCTACAGAAACCTCAATCCTTGGATTCTTGAAATTCCTGGAATCTGCTGAACTAGATAATAAATCCCATATCAATAGCCATATTTATCCCTTATTGCCTTGACCCCATGCATAGTCATTAGATCTTTGGATTCCATGTTTCCAATTTATGCTTTAGCCTTGCTAGTTGCTTTCCTTTTTGTTGGAGAAGCTTTTTGTTTCTGGCTATGCGTTCTTTTGCATCCTGCAGGATTTTCAAGAAATTCTGAAAGTAACCCCCAGTGTGTATTTCAAAGTCCGTGACCGTCATATACTTTTTTTGAATATCCTCTGCAGCTCCCCCCAAAATAGACCAGTTTCTGCACCAATCTCTATCCTCAGGATTAAAAAACAGTCTCCTAGTTTGGGAGCTCCTGGGGTCTTCTATCTTGAGGGTTGATCTTGGGCTAGCCCCCACCATCCTCTTCCTGGATGCAACTTGAGGTTCATCCTTGCTACCTGCAAAATTAACTCCTGTTTGTACTTGTCTCTATCTTTTTGTCCTGCTAGATCTACAAACTAGAGGGAATCTCTGGGCAGAATAAGATCTATGACAAGAAAAAGTTGACCTGTAACAGATAGCCACCTTGTCTCATTGCTCTCCCTCCATGCAACTGAACAACAGTGATACTGCCGATGTTACTGTACGATTTAATGGAAGAGATACAGGCTTCAATGGCCTTGCTTTCAGTGACAGCCAATAATAGATGGGACTACAAGTAGTGAGCACCCAGTATGTCTGTTGATTCTACTGTTCTACTGCTAAGTCCTCTATAGTTCCATCCCGAACATTCTAACTTGTAGTTGCCGAGTCTAAACTGAGCTCCCTGTTTTTCCATATTGTCTGTGATGTTATTATAGTGCCTTCTTACATGGGAATAGTGACAGATGAAAGCTTTGGGATACAACTTTTGCTCTTCTCTATGAATTCCTGCGTGCTCCAATCTCAAAAATTCCAATTATCCAACGTGAGTCTTCCTCAATAACAAGCCCATCAATTGTTAATTCAGTGAACAGAGCTAGACCCTGAATAAGAAATAAGTTCAGCAACATCATATGATGAAATGCCCAGAATTATTAAGTGAATGATATAATCACTTATGATTATAATTCCGTCATCCTCCAATATTGCCTTATTGCCCTTAGCAGCCTTAACAAAATTCTTATTGAACCAACCCTCTGAGGTACTGATCTGGGTGAGGAATTTACTGAGGTGGCCTCTCTCAACAGAAGAGTCATATTTAGTTAGCTGCTATTTTTTCAGATTTGTTTTCCCTTTCTAATAGCCATTCATGCTCTTATTTCATGCACTGTTGGTTGTAGCAATGCTTTTCATCTTGATAATGTGAATGGCAGAGCAAAGATGCAGAGGTAATGTTAAAACTTGGAAGCACACCTGACAAGAGAGAACAGTACAGAGTAATGAGGGATGCCATGGAGAAGAGGTTCATAAGAGTGGCTCGTGGCTCTACTTTAGGAGGGGCAAAGCTTGGTTTATTTCTGCATGTTTTAGTGGTCTGCAGCATCTTCTTGCAGAAAGACGAGGTGTACATGATGCATTTAATATTGCCGGAGCTGGTTCTGCAACTGCTGCAGCATTTGGACTCCTATGTAAGAATCTGATTGTTTAGAGATACATTTCATCTTAAGCAGAATTTATCAGTCTCATCTTTCTGAAATTTATCAGTCTCGTTCTTTTGAAATTTTGGATGGAGGTGCTTTCTGCATTCTAAGAGCATTCATGCATGCTAGTAACAAATCACTTTTTGGGTGAATTAATCATCTCTTCTGTTTCAGTTTACAAAGAGCTATAGTTATGACTGATTACTTCTTTTGGTCAGTGCCTGGATCCCTCCGTTGGCGTGCTAGAAATGTGCTGGCGGGTTCAGTTCTAGGTGCAGCAGTAGGCCTGCCACTTGGTAACTATTATATCGTATTTTCTGTGATTTCACTTGCAAGCAATAATGAGAAATTTTTGCAAGTAAAAACTATGATCTGAAATATGTCTCTGACTGTGCATTAGTCATATATGATCTTAGGTTACAAATCGACTTGACATTTTTATATTGGTTACTTGTTTGATTCGTTTGAATCTTTTCTGATGTGCTAATGTTATTTGTCTGCCTGTGACTTGTGCTGCATAGGTTGGGTTCAAGTTAGACTTGTTGAAAGTGCAAAAGAAAGGATTGCTTCTATGCCACCGAATGCGGAAGACACTGAGAATGTCAAGAAAAGTAGAGTTGCTGCGACAATTGATAGACTCGAGGAAACTTTCACTAAGTAGGCTACGATCTGCACAAAATTTCCCACTTTTATTGAATCAGTCATGCCAAAAATTGTTAGGGACAGTTCCTATAATGCTCGACGAATTTTTTATTGACTTATATGCCCTAGTTACCATCAAAGATGTATATTGAAATTTCAGTTTATCACTTCTATGTTACATTTAAACACATCAGAAAACTCTTAAGTAATGGATTTCTTGCATACAGTAGTTCATCTGTATTTAGGGTCGTTTTCCACCTCATAATAACTGTTCCTTTCTTGCATTAATGTGAAACAGCTCCGTTTACTATGTGTTGATATATATATATATAAGGAAACTATGAGGCTCTCTATTATTTGTTATTGAGGAGAGGTTGTCGTTATAAGCAGACAATATTACATCAAGGGCAGCTAGGCTGCTAGACTGAATGCAGCTTCACCGCTACAACAATGAACCAACAATAAGTATTTAGGGTGGAGCATGCTTACCCCTCTTTGAACTTGGGTCGTTGTGACAAAAACCGCTCCAAGTTGCTGCCAGACCACAACCCAGTGGACATTGTCTATATATGTATATATAAAGTCTTACAAGGTTATTCATGGGAAATTTAATGATTGATGGTTGGAAAGCATGCCTAAGAGTTAATCACCTTATGGAATTCCATTGATGGGGAGAAGCAAATGTTGGTTCCTTTGAATACACTCCCTATTGGCAATGGTTATATATTCTCGTTCTTATAAGGGTATTGATGGGTAATTTAAAGATTGAAGGTTGAAAACTATGCCTACAAATTAATCACCTTTTGGACTTCCATTGATGGGCAGTGCAAATTGTTAGAATATGGGATGTGCTCGTTTAACCATAAACAATATAGCAATATTGTCACCCAACCATAGGCACTAATGCCACCCCTGAGCACCTTGACCTTGACAGAGAGAAGAATTCCAGTAGCAGATCAATAGCCAACCAAGGCTAATGCACCAAGCAAAGATAACCAAGATTGATCAAAGAGTCCAACCCAGAAAGACCGAGAATATAGATTTCAGAACTGGCGACAACAACTTCTCCCAAGACTTGCGCACAAACTGGCCTTCTGCAGTGCGCACAAGTGTGTTTCTGCAATTCTAAGAAGTCTGGCTAAAATGAACACTGGCCTCCTGTATTTATACTGCTTCTGCCAGACTGCCTGGGCCGAATTCTCATTCTGGGTGCTAATTATTTAGTATATAATATTTCCTTTAGCCGACTTCTCTTCTAGGGTTATGTCAAAATATTTTCTTGCTTCTGGAATATTCTAATCTTATCAGAGGTCACAAATGGAGGTTAATACCTCCCGCAACTACCATAATATCAACACTCCCTCCTATCTAGGGAGGTATAACCGATAAGGGTCTTGAGCACAAACAAACCATTCAACTGGTAGCATCATTATAGCCACACAGGCTAATTAAATCACGAGCATCGTCATTATTATCCAACTTGATAATCTCCATGACAACTAGTACAATGTCAACTGATAGAACACCACTGTGTCTATCCATAGTAGTACACAACTACTTAATTTGTGACACAGTCACAACCAGTGGAACATATCCACCACAGTAGCATACTTCTATTGTCTAGAGACATACAGTCTCCATAGCAATCATGTCATCTAATATCAACCTGCACAGAAACAATTATCATGATATAAGTTGAGTCATCTAGGCCATTCTTCCACTCACATCCGTGAGATCTGGAAGAGTATCTACCCGCAGAGAGTAAAACATCAATGATGGGCTATCTAGACTATTCTTCTCAAGCAAGGAAGAGTAATTGTCCTGATTTCTGAGCCTGGACCATTCACCTATCTGGGCCATTCTTCTGGCACTAAACAAAGTGCAACCTAGAGAGAATGAGTCTGCCCTAGGGAATGCCTATCCCTGATTGTTGAAACTGGACCATTCACCTATCTGGGTCGTTCCTCCGGCACTAAAAAAAGTGCAACCTGGAGAGAATGAATCTTCCCTAGGGAATGATTGTCTGGACCATTTCTTAAGGAAATGACTGTCCTACACCAACCTCCAAAACGAACCATTCTTCGAAATTGCTCACAATTGTGAGCTTCGAAAGAATGATTGTCTGGCGAGGCAGACCGGTATTCTTGACCACTACTGAGAGTGACCGTCAAGAAGAAAGATCGTCCTAGACCATTCCCCCACACTGGCCACAAGGGGAATCGTTGTCTATGGTACATCAAAAATCCATCGAACCATTTTCATTATGAAAATGACCATTCGATCTGGACCATTTTCCGAACTGGAAAATGCCTGTCCGTCAGAAATCTCAAACCACTTTCCAAA
>JZKD02S1725876.1:27810-47485 GCA_000966675.3 Picea glauca
GAGAGGTGTAGAATTCTCCGGACTTCATCATTTATTCGTGGCTCAGGCATGCCACTCAACATACTTACCACAGGGTGGTAAAACTGGTCAATGAACACTGTGAAGTCGTATTCGATAGAATTGTGTTTCACAACAGAAGTCCACGCTATGACTGGCTGGGGCCTCCCGTCGGCGTCCATCTTCTGCATGGAGAAATTGAACCTATCGGCTTGGAAATAGATGAACATGTAAGCCAGAATGGATGAATACCTAAACATGCCCTCTGTGGCGAAATTCACAAATTGTTCATGGATGTTATTGGCCAGGAAGGTGTTGTAGTCGAATTACGTGGTCAGTTGTTCATCATTTGAGAAAATGGACAGAAATCCCAGGATGGGCTCGTCTATCCATTGATCAGAATAGTAACCAAGCAGGGCACACAGGGAAGAGATAATTTGATTTCCTTTGGTGGAAAACATGGAAGAAGAGTAGGGGGGATTTGTGGAAGGGAGTGGAGTAGAAGTGGGGAGAAAAAGCTTGAAGATACGAGCTCTCTGAGGTAATGTCATTTTCTAGTATAGTTCAGTGAGGATTTCTAAGTTGAACGGGGACGCAGATTCAGCACGGGTTATCTGCATCATCTGGTCAATATCTTATGGGGTGATGAAGAAGAGGACGTCTCCAGATGAAGAAACAATGGCTTTCTGGTCGGGGACGTAATGGGCTTGGCATTTGAGGGTGAATTTTGGGAAATTATGAATCTGGGGGAAGAGATACAGGGGCAAATTGGACTCCCAGAGTCCAATTTCCTCACTCTGGTCCAGGAATACCTCCCGTAGCCATGACTGCAGATCAGAAAAGTCAAAACTGCAGACAATATCCACTATCAAACGGTCTTTATCAACCAAGGGAACTTTATCCAGGTCAATCGGAGGATGAAGAAAAGGATTTTCTTCTTCTTGCGCTTGTCTGGGCTTTGACACCATTTTAGCAACTGTACCTGCAAATAAACAATACATTAGTGGGGTCAACTGGACTGTAGGTGAAGGCGATGTGGAAGCAAATGGAGGAATAAGAGGTTTCTGGCGTGATGGATGAATAACGAATGAAAAGGGAAAACGGTAGTTTTATTCAAAATTGGGGTCGGTTTGGCGCGGGAGATAGGTCAACAGGATAATGGGTATGTTATCCTATAATAAATGGACAACGGGCCACTAGGGATGAGTTGGCAGATGACGGTAGCCAAAGAATACGGTTGAGTGACATGGAGGCAGGTGATTGGAGGTAAAAGTCGTCGAAGGAGGTGGATCATGAATGGGAAGGATAAAGGCCTAACAGCAGGGACTGACAGCAGTTATGGGACGAGACTCAAACCCGGAAACAAGTGGGACAAGTGGACTTAGTGGAGGATGACGTCCATGAGTGGCGGCTGTCAGACACCATGTGAGGGACGAGACTTGAGAACCAATAGACTTGTGCCACCTGTGACAACGGGCCCGCCTGTGGGAAATATCTATTTCGGACCCCCCCCCTTTTGATTAAAAGAAGGACACCAGGGAGGGTCCAAAATCCATTGTGAGCCATAGATCTGAGCGCTTCTTTTCTGACCATAGATCTCAGCACGCTCTTTAATGTCGATTCCGGACCCCCCCCCCTTCCATTAAAGGCAGAACGGAGGGGGGGGGTCCAGAATTCAATGTGGATCGTCGATTTGAGCTCTCTGTTTCAAGCCGTCCAGATCTGCGCCCGAGTTATTACCAATTCCAGACGCCCCCCCTTCCGTTAAAGGTAGAACGGGCGGGGGGGTCCGAAATCCAATGTAGGTCGTGGATTTATGTGCACTGCTCTGGACCGTCCAGATCGACGTAAACATTATTGCCGATTCCAGACCCCCCCCTCCATTAAAGGTAGAACACAAGGGGAGGTCCAGAATGCTGTATGAACCGTTGATCTAGGCGTCGTGATCTGGACCATGGAAAAGTGAAAGAAACATATGTCAAGGAGCAGAAAAAATCATGTGTAGGAAAACTTAGGATTATTTCCTTCTTATGGGTTTTCCCAATTTTGTCAAAGACACCCCCAAGGGGACCTTATTTCAAATATCCTTAGACAATGGGAACTTGATGTAGCATTTTCTTCAGGTGAATTTTATTTGGGCAAGGCAAGCAAAGCAATAAATCTACATTCTAGTCTACTTTCACAAGACAAATAACCCAGATTAAACTGTTGGGTTAAGGTATTATTCTTCCTAGGGGCTATCTGATTAGGATTAGATGGTCTGATCAGATGTATTCACTAGCTCTAACCTAGGGGCTATCTGACCAGGATTAGATGGTCTGATCAGATGTATTCACTAGCTCTAACCTAGGGGCTATCTGACCAGGATTAGATGGTTTGATCATATTTATTCACTAACCTATCAACATTTGAAATTTAAAAGGACTTGATCATGCTTGAAAGGTATGACCAAGTCACAGTTATTGCATGGGGCTTTTGTTTCAATTCTTTTTGCCCTCTTTTCCTTTCTTTTTCTTTTCTTTTATCTTTTTCTTTGGTAAAGTGAAAATCTATTGCCAATAAGAACACTAGATACAGATAGTATCCATAATATCCAAGTCATAATTTGATTCCCATAATTTATGGGGTGATAACACAGCCTTATGTCGTGTGTGATGAATGTTTAACGGTGTGTGTGATGACTCAAGCCTTGCACAAGAATCTCATTGTCAATGCAATTCAAATTAACTAAAAGTTAATATTTATTAATTGATATGCCCTGCATATGAAACAATTATGTGTAACTAACAATAACATCCACAACCATGAATGATTACGTAACATTTCAGCAAACATAAATAACATAGCATAAACGCGATAACAACATGCAATAATCAACAAGTAAAAATCCATAAAAGAACACTTATCTTTTCTATAAATCACCAAATGTGTGTAGACCTCAGATGTTCCTCACATCCATAGACTCAGTTGTTCATACACTCTCAACAACAAGTCACCCCCAAGTTGAGGCTATGACTCCATCAGGGAAAAGGCTACCTAAATCAAACTAAGGTCTGGCAACATCTCAATAAAGAACAAGGTCATTTGTACATGCCAACAACAGTTCCCAGCTCACAGCCTCTCATTCCCCACAGCTTGTCCCACCCAATGAAATGTACCCCCTTCTCTTCTCAACAATCCTTCAGGCTATCCAAATTCCCTTCTAGGGCTTCAGCAACAAGCCGGCCAAAAATTCTCAGAGCTCTGCAACACTTGGAACACAAGTTTTCCCAAGGAGTTACAACACCCACTGGCCTAGCACACCGGGAAAATTATCCCCAACAATTATCTCACCCGGAGAAAATTTATCTACATTCCTAAAAACCTGCTTCTTCAACCCAAACCAAAAAGGATTTATAGGGTAACCAGCTTTAGGTCACATTCCAACAAAGGTACGGATGATGGATGAAAGGATGAGTGGAAATTTTGGATGAATCATGAATCATCCCCAATTTCACTAAGTTCCCCACATTATATTGCATGTTCCTATCTTGACACTTGTCACTCTAGGAAATGCCTTTGACTCCACTTGGTAATTCATTCCTCTCACTTGGGAACTTATGATAGCATAAAGCTTATGGCTTAGGAATAAAATTATTGTATTCATTGGCTTAAGCCCCCATGACTTAGCCCCCTATCTCTCATGGAGTCCTAGCCCCCAATAATCTTTCATATAACTTGGTCTACAATGGTGATGTATTTTATTAATAAAAGAAGGTGTGATTACATAATACATTTGTTAGGATTGTTGGCAACTCATAGACTCCCTGGCTTAAATCACACAAGAACTCTGGCCTCAAAACATATTTACAATGGTACTCTGTCCTAAAACATCATGGCTCACCAACCTATATAGAATATATACATTTACAACTTGGGGAATGGCCTAGGGGTATTACACAATCAAGAGGGGAGATAGTACAAGTAGGAAAACTAGACAACTCAATAGTGTGAGTGGATTGAGTTGTTTTATTATTTGGGTTAGGTGCGGATTGTGTAGGCATTTGTGGTCTTGGTGGGGGATTGTTAGAATGTTGCGGAAACTGATGTTTCTACTGAGT
The DNA here is from genome assembly GCA_000966675.3 of Picea glauca. Classification (NCBI taxonomy): domain Eukaryota; kingdom Viridiplantae; phylum Streptophyta; class Pinopsida; order Pinales; family Pinaceae; genus Picea; species Picea glauca. The sequence continues at coordinate 31,908 of JZKD02S1725876.1, forward strand.
TAATTGGAACTATTGTTGGGAAAATTGTGGAGCAAATTGTTGCTTATAGTTTCCAAAAGAAGTGGCTTGTGACCCTTGTGTCCATTTATAAGTCTAGGTTGCTTGTGGTGAATATTGTGGCGAAGACATGTAAGGATACCAAGATTGAGGAGTATATTATATTTTTTGGTTAGTCGAAAATGAATTCTCGAACTAAGAAGGGTCTTGAGTCATACCTAGTAGTCATGGTTTCCATGGTCACTTTTGTGCAATGAAACAAATCTGCTTAGTATCTTCATTAGTTCTCTTATACACAACCTTTAATTCAGGCAAAGAAGGACAATTGGTAGTATCATGATTCTACTCACATATCTTGCATACTTCAACATTATTCAATGGGAACTCCTTCAAGGGAATCTTCTTTCAACACTTTGAGAAAAATATGGATAACACTTTCTAAGCCTCTATATGTTTCTTCTTAACTTGCAATGTGTCAAATTGTGAACTCAAAGAACTAAGAATATTAGTTTTAAAATTTTCCAACAAATTACCAATTTCAGTGTGAGTCACTCCTTCTCCAGATGACTTAGTGATTATGGAAGCATCATCTCTTAGAATTTTCCCATGCTTTGAATTCCCTCATGAGTACCACTTGCATAACTCACAGATTTGGTCATATCCTATTTGGGAAATGTCACCTCCACCCATCAAATTTAAAATTCAAGGCATTCATCTTTTATACCTCTCATTAGGATGGTATGTAAAATGTCCTTATCCAATTTAATTTGTTTGTACCTTTACAAATTATATTGGAACATCTCTAGTTATTCCTCTAAACTCTCGTCCTCTTTCTTAGTCATATTGAATATTTTTTCACAAAGATATCTCACCTTCCAGTAGTCTTGATAATTTTTTAGAAAAGATTGCTTCATATCATCCCATGTATGGATACTTTGCCCACCAAGTCCCCTGAACTAGTGGAGTGTTGCATTATTTAAGGTCAAAGGAAACAACTTCAACTTCTAAGCATTTGTTGTATAATCATAACTTCTGCAAAGGACATCAAACTCAAACATGAAAGTATATGGGTCTTCACTAGATATACCATTAAAATTTGGTAGAGTTGATGGAAAAATATTCTTCATAGGAGTATCATCTTTAGGGTCTAAGATTGTAAACTAAAAAGTGATGGTTTCACTCTGGTTGGAACCAACCCATTCTTCTTTTGTTGTGATAATGGGCAAAGGTTCTATCAATGGTGGTGTTTTTTTATTCTCTTGAATCTCGAGAAGAAATTGATTCTTCTAAATATGTTGGTCCATGAACTGGACTATGTTAAGAGTCTAAGTTTGAATCAGCCTATCCACTAATCATCTCTTTTGTATTCACAGGGACTTCAATGGGAGGATGAAACTTTTCCTCTGTTGTAGAAGATATTCATGGTACATATTCAGGATTTGAATGCCTCCTATGACCTTGTTGAATACCGAGTCATGTCCCTAAGCTTTCTCCTCGTGAATTTCTACCTATAAATTGATTAGTACCTTGGGTGGATCTTACTGCGCAACGTGCTCATGCTCTTGGATTTCTAGTTTTATTCATGCATCTCTATGCTTCTAACTAATATGCAAATACTATGTATGAGATCTTGCAAAGAGGGATGTCAATTATTCCTACAATGAAAATCCCCTTACCATGTGTTATCTATTCCAACACAATAAAAATGCATGAAGTCTTTTGATGCCTCCATGTCAATGGCACCAAAAATGACAGGTATATTATATACCCTATTAATTCCTAGCAGGGCATTTGGTCTACTAGTGCACTTAAATGTCAGCTCGAAGCTTGTAAGCTTGTGAGGTGTCATGCAAAATATATGCAAGGCTTAGGGGTTAATGAGCTAGTTGGAGATTTCTTATCATGTTGTTAACAACTATCTAAAAACCCAATTCTATTTAATTGAAAAAAAAAACATAATTGATGATTTAGATTCACATGTTTTGTAGCATGAGACCTGTAGGAACATATCATTACCTAATAAACAATGAAATCAATGCTTTCTCACACACGCGTGCGTGTGCACACCTTAAATTATAAACAAAACTCAAGAAAGAAATTTAACTTGACAAACATTTAAGAAATTAGATGAAAAACATAAATATATAGTATAAAAATATAAACATAAAAGGGAAGCAGCACCAAGTTCCTTCAAAGAGAGCCCTTTCTGTGGAGCGAGGTACTGGACAATATTTGCGGCTCTAAGTATATTTCAGTAATCAAAATATCATACACAAAAATGAGGAAATATGCTTTTGTAACATACCTACCTGCTAGAAATGAAATTTAAAATGCCCCATACATATAAAATAAACCAAGGGGCAGAAGGCCCATAATTGAACATGCATCTAACAACATATTTTAAAACATTAATGAAACTTTTCAAGTAACATGCAACAATTAGATATCCATTTACACAATGGAATTAACATAACAAACACAACAGAAAACTTATTTATTTATAAAATAAGCAATTGGTTGTGTACAAAGGACATTTCTCCCAGCCATAGGCTTGTTGTTAATTTTCTCTCAACAACAAGCCACCATCAAGCTGAGACTATAAGTCCACAAGGAGGTCTGACCCTATTGGTTGTCCACTCTCCACATTCAGCAACCCAAAACCCAGGTTCTACTCCAACAGTGGTTCCAATCCACTAGCTCTCTTCCCCATAACCTGCACAAACCAAAGAATGGGATCGCCCTTCCCTGCCACGTAGTCCCTCGGGCCTTCCCACTTCCCTCTCAGGATCTAGTGCACTTAGTTGGCTAGGAAAATCCCAGTTGGGGACTCTGAGAAATCTCAGCTACTCCAAGAGTGTTCACATAAGCCTTCACAAGGCTCTTGAGCCATTTCCTTAACCAAAAATGCTCCACATGCACATCGGCCACAATTCTATCATAAACATAGCCCAATGATGGTTTCCTTCAAGAAAAACATGGTTGGTGTTCTTCCCAACACCCATCTCCTTTCTTTCTACCCAAAATCAACATGCAAAAACTGTTCTTTTTTTTCCATACGAATTTCCTTTTCACCCATGCATGTTGACTCTCACACTCCCCAATGTTGAATGTACTCCAACCCCATGCTCCCAATAACTATGGGATGTGACTTCTCACACCCACCCTCTTACATGAATTCAATGTTTGAGTGTCTAATAATTCAAAGGGAGGATTATATGGTAATTTCACATTAACTCAAGCAAAAGACGTGGGTTTTCCTTGGATCCCCTTTTAGCCCCATCTCTTATGGAATCACAACCCCCCATCATTTCCATCCCTCTCATATCACATCCAACCATTATTATTTTTATTAATTATTTCAATATACATAATGCATAGTTTTTCCCTCGACCATATTAACCAATATGAGGTCCACGCCCCAAACATATTGAATCACAAGCCTAAATCACATTTATACAATTACATTATAATTTGGGGATTAAAACTAGGGATGTTACATCCTCTCCCCCTTATTTTTGCACTCTCCTCAGTGCACAACACCCTAAAGGTGTACACACATGTTACAATTCCAATATCTCGAGGCTCTAGTCAACATATAGGCTCTCCAGCCTAATATCACACAGGAATTCCAACCCAAACATATATACATAGGCACTCCTACCCAAAACCATATAAACATAGGCACTCTGGCCCAAAACCATACATCATGATTTTACAATTCATGATTCAGGTGGAAATTTCAACCAACAATCTATATTTCCCCTCAGTTTTCACAACCCAAGGAAGTGTACCCCCTTCTCTGCACTGCAATCCCTTAGGTTGTACCACTTCCATCCATGCTCTAGTGCATAACCAGCAAAGAAGTATCAAATATTCATCTTTAGGAATTCCAATTGTAAAAAATTGCAAAATTTGTCAATTCCCACAAAAATTCTAACCAAATGGCTCTCATTCCCCTCAACCTACACAACCCAAGAAAGAGTGTCCCCTTCTCTGCACCATAGTCACTTAGGTTGTACTGTTGGAAGATTGGTTGTTGTCATTGATTTCAACCCTAGTCATTGGTTTTGGACCGCAAGATTGATGAAGGTATTTGGACATGAAGGACAATGCACATGAAGATACAACACCCATGGATGGATAGTATACATCATGTTGTTTCTTGTGGTATGTGGAACGTCATGTGGATCCTCATGTTTGAGGAAAAATGATTTTTTGAATATGACAAAGTGAATTGAAGAAGGAAGTACGTATAGGCCCTGAAGATAATTAAAGAAAATAATTACAAAATAAGAAAGTGTCAGGTTGGCCCTAATATTAAAAGGAAGTGACATAAATGGTATAAATAAATATAATTATACATTCATTTGAAAAACAAGTCTAATTTCAGAGGAAAACAAAAGTAAAGAAGGCCGGATTTCAAGGGAGGATGAAGTCTTTTGGTGATGTGTTCTAAGGTATGTTATTTTCAGGTCATATTACCATTTTCTCTATAACTTTTTTTCTAGAATGATTCTGATGGTGAAATTGCTATGGTATTGAGAAGACACGTCAAGGTGCCTGTGGTAAAAGTTCTAGTGCTTGATTCACTATAATTATGGAGATACACTCTATGGAAGATAGGATTTTTGACTAGTCCTGAAGCTAGTCAATAATCAGGTGTTCCGGGTAAAACAAACATAACTTCTTCATAGAGAATCCAAATGACGTGGGACAAATTTCATTGGAAATATTATGGCCTTTAATTTCTTGTGTGAGAGTTTCAGAATCTGATGTTAACTATTGAGCACGGGGTATGCTATACAAGTTTGGTCTACTAAATAAACCAGAATTGAATAAGGTCTACCATTCTTTCTATAACTTCCTTTTGAGGAGGATTCAAGGAGTGAAACTTGGAGAAGTTTCAGAGAATACACTGAGAAATATTATCTACAATATCATAGTATTCCAATAATTGAATAATTTCATAAATTGAAGAAGTTTCAGGAAGCATTATCGAGTTCTATGTGATGGTTGGTTGATGGTGATGATTTAATATGAAGTTGTATTATCTCTCATATATTCTTGGGTGGAATAAAGGGGCAAGGATGGAGAGTTAAACCCTCTATTTATATTGGAGGATTGTATCTTCCTCTTGGAGGTTTATCCCTCCCTTTACATTTGGAAGTTGTAGCTACCTTTGGAAGTCATTACTTCCCTTGAACAATAACTATTGATTATTTATCATATATTTTGCATGGTGTACTGTGGTGTATTGGTGTAACTCTTATACTATTGTTCATTTCTCATTGGATATAATTGAATGGTTTAAGTATAAGTTGAAAAAGGTTTTAAATTGTACTTGATACAAATTCACCCCCTCTCAGTATCAACATGTACCACTTCCCTCCAAGGCTCCAGCGCAAGGTCAAACAGGAAGTCTCAGAGTTGTGGCTCCAGGAACTCCAACTATGATAATATAATCTTCAAACTTTTCAAATAGTTGCAAATGAGTTTCTCGCGTCGCATATTATGCTCCACTTTGATTTCTTCCAGCTGCAACAAATCCATTGTGTAACATCCCCTCTATTAAGTCATAACCAATTGATAACAGTAAGAGTTTTTTTTTTCTTTTTCCTTAATACATTAAGAAAACATCATTGCAACAAGTTAAACATGGTACCAACATACTTCTTTCATACTCAGTCTAATTCGTTCATCTCATTGCACAACTAGATTTAGATGCAACGTCAATGTATTAATGATCTGCCAAGTCCCATAATTATCACATACAACAAGAGTAAAACATCATGATTATTCAATATCAACCACAACCAGTTTCATCACACAACATCATTCTTCTAACAGAATAAATCATCATACAAGGAAATCAAGAATATCTACCCATCCAATCTACCTGCAAGGTTAGGACCTCCAAGACACATAATCAATGCTCAATTCCAGGATTCATCCGATTAATTTTGAGCACTTAAGGCCTCGGGACTGGAGACTATTCTGAGGAACAAGGAAGTATCTAATTCTCATATTTTCAGTCCAAACCAAACATCAATTATATTTACGAGCACACTTAGCTATATTTTCTTCAACACAAAAAAATCTGGTAACAATGTCACTTCTTCATAGCACCAATGCCTACTGTTTTGATAATTCATAATCTGACTCATTTAAGGATTAGGAAGTAATTCAATAAAATCAAGGCATAACTTAACAGTGAAACAAAGGCCTTCAACATGAAACTTGTTAAAATGACAGTTCCATCCTTACTCAAGTTTATTAGAAGAAGTGTGACAACCCTACGGGGTACTACCAGTAGATAGGAATATGGTCAACATCATAATTTAGAAGAGGAAAGAAGATAAGAGAAAAACAATCAACACGAGTGCAACCATAATCTTACTCTGTATTTGGTGAACTAACTGACCCTGTAAGCATAAATTCTGCAATCTATAGATAGTTTGTTCTAAGATTGAGTTGAGAAAAAAAAACTGTAAGAAACCTGAAGTCTCTCTTATGGGTGTCCTAGTTACAACACTTCTAGATCCCACTCCAGGGATGCCTACACAGGATCCTTGAAAGCCCAAAGTTTCAGAAAGAAAAATTTTGAATGCACAGAGACCCTCTCAAGTTGGATCGAGGTCTAACCTTTAGAAGTACAAAGCTTAGGAGAGACTATGGTGTCTTACACAAGGGATGCACAACGCGCGCACTCAACAACTAGAATCTCGAGCTCATTAGGGATGTGCTAATAAGCATTGGAGATCAATTCCAGGTAAATCTCAGGAGAGATAATGTGTGCGGGGTTCAAAAGCGAAAAACAAAGGTTGAAATCCTTTCAGAGGGAACTAGTGGATGGGATATAATCGTGAGGAGTCAGAATCCATGCAACTGTCTAATCAAACATAAGGTGCATACTAGTTAAAACATGATGACCTTCAGGCTTCGTCACTTCGGGAAATCTGAGTTACTCATTTTAAGAGAGCCCCGAAGCTCAAAGTCACAAAGTGAAACTACACCGTAGATCAGTGAGTGAATTCTAGTTGTTGGATCCTTAAGGGGTTTGGCTATTCAGAGAGTTAGGTTCATAACTGTAAAGAGTGAAGAATACCCCAAATCTCTGAAGTCCTAGAGTGAAGGACTATCATAGATTTGGCGATCGATAATGGGCTGTTATATCTACGAGCTTTCCCATTTCGACGGTTTGGTAATTCAACACTTCGGCAGAATTAGAGTCATGAATTTAAGGGTTTAAGAAATCCCAGAGTCCCAAAGTCTCGAACACCTAGTGTAAACGATAATCATAGATCAAGAAATTGATCAAGGACCGTTAGATCCTTGAGCCTTAGTCCTTTGGAGGTTAGGCAGTTCGACACTCCAGAGGAAATGAGTTGTTGTCTGCAAAAGGTGATGAACTCCTGGAGTTGTGAACTCCATAGTGGACAACAACTGTTGATCTAAGGGGAGTGTAAGCCTTCAACTTTCTGATCCCTTCAGCAATTCAACGATCTGGGTACATACTCAAGTTGTGAAAGCGGGAAAAAACTCGAAGGTCATAGTTCTGTAGTGGATTTCCACCATAGATTCTCGCATGAGGAGAATCTCCACAAGACATTAGATCAGGTTGTTAAACGTTAACGAAGTAAGGTGGTAGGGTAGGATTAACCTACATATGTCGGTCAACTCTGCTCAATACTAAATTCGGTCAGTTAACACTCTAGATGAACTGGAGTGTTGAAGTTGAAAAACCTTCGGAGCATCAGTGTCTCGGAGCTCCAAATAATGCCCTTTTGGCCAGTGTTGGGTGCTACCTCATGGTCACATGCATAATTGGTCAAGGTAAAAGGGGATCGCACCTAAGTTTTAAATAAGTAAAATTTTCCGAAAAACCTTCATACAGACATCCCAAGCTCCCAAAAAATTGGATTCATAAAACAACACACAGAGACTCCATGTTTTTAATAAATTGGATTTTATCAGTGAAATTGACAGAAGGTTCACATGTAAATTTGGATTTAAACAAAATCATCAGAGGTCCATATTACAATGAAATTGAAAGACAAAATTTCCACAGAGATTTCGATGATACAAAATTCGCATTGAGATTATAAACCAACAGAGATTCCACTGAATGGATTTATTTAGGATTCAACTAATTTTCAACAAAGAACTCGTGAATACAAAATTAGACTTAATTACACAGTTTACCAGTGATAAATACACCAACAATTTCCTTAAATAAATTCAACTAAAATTTGATCATGCAACTTCACAATGGGTAACCTACAAATTTTAGAACATAGATCATGCATCAATATAAAATAAGATGTACTATGAAGATCAAGTCACTCAAATTTATATTGTGGGAACAACTGAAATTCAGCGAATTTAAAAGAATACAAACATTGTAACCATTATCCATTGACAAAAGTTGTATCATTTGGCATTCACACCCTCCAATGATTCTATAGTGAATCAATCAATCTATTATACGAATACAGTCGTAATATAAATGAACGCAGAATATAAAAATACCAAGACCAATGACTGATGCGTAATGAAGATGGCCTTCAAGTCTTACACTCCTTCCTTTCTTTTGCTTTCTAATCACAGAGACTTCACCAGTACCTCCCAGCCAACGTTAGGGGTACTCTTCTTCCCCCTTAGCCCCCCGAGCTGCAAAGGGTCCAAGCACAAAAACCAGAACACAATAGCTTCCAAGATTTCCTCGCAAGGAAGAGATTCCACTCTTTTCACAATCCTGGAGTCCCAACTCTCACAAGTAAAACACAGTCAAAAATTTGGCAGCATAGCAGTGTTCCTCAAAAGTTCGATCCCCTTCCCTTATAGGTCATTAGTTTTATAGAAATCTTCCTCACAGACATCTTTCCCTTATGCATAATTCATTAATTTTTAATAATTCAGTTAAAGGATTATTCACCCACTACATGTGTCACATTCTCCTCAAGTTGCACAAGTAATTTCTCTTTTATTTTTATTTAAAATCCATTTTTCCTCACATTTCCCCATGTGTTCCTACTTTTCCTCTTAGTTGTCTCTTAGTTCCCCAATCCCTAAATTAATGGGTGTCTCCTAACTAGATTGTAGTTAGAGTTGGATTAGGAATATTCTTCTAATTAGGCTAGGGTTGGTTGACTCAAAATTATATTCTATGCACAACCCATTCTTTAAAGTTGTTATTTATTTCTAAACAAAGATTCCTTTTTAATAATTTCATGCACACATGTGCATTTTATCAATTCTTTAGGTTTTTACTTACTATTTCCCAACATTTGATTTCCTTCAAATCTTTAACTCATGTCACTATTCAATTAGTCCTTTATTAAATTTTAGACTTTGACTTAAACTTTTGTTAGGCTTTAATAATTAATAATCTATTGTTTATTAATTATTTTAATCCAACAAAGTCTAATCATTCCAATGTTTTCTAGGCCACCTATGTTTATTGACTCAAGTTTCAATTGTGCGACGTGCCCTTCAAGATGCATCTTCGTGCTCCAAGGGTGTCACTCGCATTGACTTGTTTTGGAAGTTTTTCCAACCCCTTGGAGTCAAAACTCCATTCGGTCAAACTTGTGAGAGAGTAAGGTCTTCTAAGGAATAAGGACTTCGCCTTATTGCACGCCCCTTAGAAATCTTATTGTTTGATTGTCTTAGTCTGCCCTCACGGCATCGTGGACCACCCAAACTAGGTAATCGTTAACCTACAATTATGGTCACAGCAGGAGTGCTAGTAGGCTGTGGCAGGGATGTTGCCACACCTCTCCCTCAATATTTGGTTTTTTTGCAAGGCCCCTTTACTCCTTATGTGAGTAGGATTAGCAAACATCGTCAAGCCTGCATCCACTGACAAAACAATGTCAAAATCTATATACATAATTCATACTAAAACCCATCATACATCATATGTGCATAATAATGAAATACTCAAACAATACATTCCACTCTCTGACTCAATATGGAGTCCAAGGAAGCCCTTTGATGCCACCAACATCCATAACCTGTCATGTGTCCTACACACTCAGGATGACTTCTCAAAAGAGCATGTCAACATATATATACATCAATATAATCAATCAGTTATAACACCTCAACATCATCATATATAACCCATAATTTGAATGAAATCACAGTGTTCCATACCTGTATCACTTGCAAGCAAGTGTCCTCAATGAATAAGTCAATAATAGTATGCTCAGTAGAGCACGAAGTTACATACACCCCCTCTAGTTTTAAACTTTGTCCCGAAGTTTGTACAGTATATGTAAAAGCAAGTAAATAAATGTATATGATATAGATCTATATGTATAATTTATCAAACAAGTAAGGAAAGTGTCGACGCATCTCATATGTGTCCTCCTAGGTACCCGAGTGTGGAATATAATTGTCCCGCTGGACCTTGACCTGATCAATTGTTCGACATCGTAGCTATCGAATGCAATGGTTCAGAATGTGGATTGGCTCTGCCATGAGATCACCCTCATACGACACCTACAAATAAATCATGTCAATAACATGTGATGGATCAATAATATAATGTCTCAAAACATATGCATGAAATACATCATGCTTACCCCTCAAGGAATCAGGCAAGGCTAGTTAATAAGACACTACTTTGAAGGGTCCCATGAACCTAGGAGAGTATTCAACACCCTTTCCAAACTTGATCGAACTCTTTTGTAGTTTTACCCAGAAGAAGACTATGTCTCCAACTTCATAACTGCGGCCAATGCGATGCACATCAACATAATTCATCTGCCAATCTTGCACTTATTTAATCCTCGGTCTTATCGATTTCATTTGTTCTTCCATTTCTTGAATCACTTTTGGTCCTACCAAAACCCTGTCCTCAAGTCAATCCCAACTTAACGGCGTCTGACGTGGTCGCCCATAAAGAAACTCAAACGGTGCCATATTAATCGTACTCAGATAGTTGTTGTTGTATGCAAACTCTACTAGTGGTAATAATTCTTCCCAATGTTTCTACTGGTCCATTACATACATACGCAACATATCCTCCAAAATATGGTTTGTCCTTTTGTTTTTCCCATCTGTCTCTGGGTGATAAGTTGTGAAACGTTTAGTTGTGTTCCCAAAGCCTCTTGCAAACTAGTCCAGAACTGTCATGTAAACATCGATCCTCAATCAAATATGATTCTTTTTGGCACACCATGTAATCCCACAATCTCGCTGAAAAATACTCTAGCTATGTTTGGTGCCTGATACGTCATACACATTGGAATAAAGTGTGCACTCTTTGTCAGAATGTCAACTACCACAAAAATTGAATCATGTTTCCTTGACGTCAGTGGCAATCCAACAATAAAGTCCATCAAAATGACTTCCCATTTCGACTACGGAATAGTGTGTGGTTGTAACAATCTTGTTGGATGTCTATGTTCAGCCTTCACTTGCTAACACTCTAGACATCTCGCCACATAACTAACTATGTATGTTTTCATTCCCTTCCAGAAGAATAAAGATATGCCTTCATCTTTGTGATTCTCGGATGAGCCATGTATATTGCTCGATGCACTTCACTTAAGATGAAACTTCTTAGTTCGTCGTTAAGCAATAAGTAAATTATTCCATTAAATCTCAAAAATCCATCATCGTCTAGTGAATAACCTTCATACTTTAGTACCATCAATGTATCTTGTCCAATATTATTCTTAAATTCTTTATACTAGTCAACATCCATTTGTAGAGTTAGAATATTTTCTTAAAGATTCATCTTAAGAGGTAATACCAAAAATATGCATGGCCTCCTACTCAACACATCTGCCACTCGGTTCACAACTCCTTTAGTATAAGTAATTTCAAAATCGCATTTGCTAAGTAATTATGACCAACGCCTTTGTCATGCGTTCTGTGCAAAAATATGTTGCAATCCATAATGATCTATTCTTAATTCGAATTTTTGTCCAATCAGATAATGTCTCCAAACTCTGAAGGAATATACAATAGCTAATAACTCCAAGTCATGCATTGTGTATTTTTCTTCATGTTTTCTCAATTTCCTCGAAATGTAAGCGATGACTCAACCGTCTTGCATCAAAGCTCCACCTAAACCTTCCTTGGATGCATCTGTGCATACCAACAATTCCTTGTCCATGTCAGGGAATTTTAGTATCAGTGTTGTTGTCAGCAACTCCTTAAGCTTTTGAAATGCTTCTGTGCATTTCTCAGTCCATACGAACTTCTTTTTCTTGTTCTGCAATTCTGTGATCATGTTTGCTATCCTTGAAAAGCCTTTGACAAATCATTGGTAATATCCTTCTAGACCTAATAGAATGCATACTTCTTGTACTTTTTTTTATTTTTTCCATTCCATAATGGCCTCCACTTTTGTTGGATCCACAACAATACCTTCACCAGATATGATATGTCCCAAATAATGTATCTTTGAGTGGTAAAAAGAGCATTTTGATAGCTTCTCGTACAATTTGTTTTCTCTTAGGCATTGCAGTACCAATCTCAAGTGTTCATCATGCTCTTGCTTCATCCAAGAATAAGTCCATATGTCATCAATAAAAAATTGAACAAACTTTTCCAAGTATTCACGGAACACCCCATTCATCAAACTCATGAATACCCCCGGGGAATTCGTCAGTCCAAATGGTAAAACTGTAAACTCATGGTGTCCAAATCTCGTCTTAAAAGCGATCTTAGGTATTTCTTCTTCTTTAATCCATAACTGGTGATATCTTGATCTCAAGTCAATATTTGAAAATACCATCACTCCCTTCATCTTATCAAACAATTCATCTATCCTAGGTAATGGATATTGGTTCTTGATCGTTGCTTCATTCAACTGATGATAGTCAATATAATGTCTCCACGATCCATCCTTCTTTCTCAAGAAATTAACTGGTGCACCCCACAATGACACTCTTGGACGAATAAGTCTCAAATCCAACAATTCCTTCAATTGCATTTTCAACTCCAATAATTCAGGGGTCGACATCTAGTAAGGCAGTTTTTCAATAGGTTCAATTCCAGGTTTCAAGTCTATCATAAATTCTAGCTCTCTTTCAGGGGGTAAACCTGGTAACACTTCTAGGAATACATCTACAAACTTCTGCACTACAGGAAAGTTTTCTAGTCCTTCTGCCTTGCCCTTTTCATTCAGTGCTAAGATTTCATATAAGTTGCATCCCTTATGCATACTCTTATGCATTTGTAGGGAAGAAATGAACCTCAAGGACACTCCCTAGTTTCTTCCTACAATCACTCTAATTTGTACTAAATCATCCGTCAAACTTAACTGTTTCATATTACATTTAAGTATCGCATTATGTGATTCCAACCAATCCATACCAATCAATATGTCATAAAATCCTAATATCATGACATAAAGATCCACCTTTGTCACAAAGTCTCCCAAGTTAAGGCTACAGCTTGTAACCTTTCCTCCAACCTTTTGTTTGGCACCCAATGCCATTTCTACGTACTTGACCTCGTCATGCTCGACTGCCTTTACCTTGATTCTCTTTAGCACTGCACTAGAGATAAAGCTCTTTGTAGCACCTGGATCTATCAATATATTGTAGTTTTTGTCTACAATTGTACCTGAAGTATCTAGCACAGTGGACCGATTCTCATCCTGGCAGTTGTTCACCACTGCATGTATCTTGTGGGTTTTCCCAAATCTCCAACTGTAGTGGGTCCTAATGATCTGGTCGCTATGGCCTTCTCAATCGGACAGTATCACTGGTAATGTGGCTCACCACATGTCCAACATCCAGTCTTTGGTCTAGTGCTCCTGGTCCCAGAAGTAGAATTTGTTGGTCTAACATCCTGTGATCCTAGTTTGTTTTGTTGAACAGTCCTAAACTATAGTTGCATTCGATGTTGTTGCTACTGTGGTCCTCTATAAGGAGTCCTCTGTTGAGGAGTCTGTTGTCGTGGTGTCGTAAACACAGATCCTCTAGACATATCTCTATGCCCTGCAGTATGTCTAGATGGTTCCTAATGTTGTTGCGCTCCTGATGATGTCTGTCCAATCTATTTAGAAAGAGTCCTTCCCTGACCCCCACCATTCAGCTCTTCCTTAGCTATGAGGGCCTTTTGAACCGCATCATGCAAATTCTAAGGCATTAATATCCTCACCTTCGCAAGAATGTTGAAGTTAAGTCCAAACACAAACTTGTTGACCTTTAACTTCTCTGTGTTCAGATGTGGAGCATACCTAAGTGTCTCCATGAATCTGGCCCCATACTTTGGAATCGTACGACTACCCTATTATAAGGCGTTGAACTCATTAAGATGAAACTCAATGAATTCTTCAGACAAATACCTCTCCCGAAACCATTCCTCGAGCAACTCCCATGACACGTCTTCGACGGACATGGTTAGTTGAGGTAGGAGTGTCTTCCACCATAGAAGAGCACTACCCTTCAACTAAAAGACCGACATGCAGACTTTCATGTTGGAGGTGTAATCATGAAGTGTGAAGCACATCGCCATGTTCTCAAACCATGCATTGGTGGCTAAGTTGTCCGGGGCACCCAAGAACTCAGGAAATTTCACCTTCTCGAGTTCTCGGTGCATGCTAATACTACCAGCTAAGGCACATTGTCAAGCCTCATTAGGTACAAACGCTCTACCCTCATCTTGATCCAGGCGGTTAATCAATGCCTCAGACATACTCTAGAAGGATCTCATCAAACTTACCACATCTCCCACAACAATCTTCTCTGACTCAGTATTATGCTCATCTCTCTAGGGGTTAGACCCTTCTGGTGTGGGTACTATCGGAGGTGTCACACCTCCTCCTCTAGCACCACGTCGTTGTTAGAAAAACAAGACCATGGAGCAATAAAATAAAACAAATGCGGAAACAAAACACAAAAGATACACAATACAATAGAGACACATATTTATGTGGTTCACCCAATGTGGGCTATGTCCACCAGAGAAATTGCCAGGTCCTTCCATTATTATTACCCAGCATATGAAGGGATATAACCTACAGCAAACCTGATGTAACTTCCTCTTCTTTCTCTTACAGTCTCCTATCTCATAATACAATATTTACCATCAATCATAGCCGCAATACATTTCCCTCATAAAATAGGGTTGCCTTATAGGGAAAAAAACCCTAACATAATCTCTATCGTTAGATCTGCAACCTTATAATGAACGGTCTAGATTTACAATGAAATTACAATATACATTTACAAGGAAAAAATTCCTTCGGGGGCTTCGCCCCCGAGCCCCCACTTGCCCCCAAACTCCCCAGCCGGGGGGATAGCCTAATCGGACCCCATAGAGGGGGTACCCCCCCTCTGCACTCCCCCACATGGAAGAGTGTACATACTTCTGGGGTGTAAATACTTCATGGGGTATAAACACAGCTGAAAGTAAAAGACCTCTGCATCCGGAAGATAATCAGGCTCCACAACCAACAATCTCCCACTTGGAGATTGATCTCAACAACTCCACCCCCGTTGTATATGCTGGACTCTGAACCTTCTTGGACCTGGCAAATTTCTCATCTTCATATTCATTCTTGAAGACCAACTGAAACTGAGCAGGAACTCAGTTTCTCCCTGGTTACTCCC
>JZKD02S1725876.1:51177-69788 GCA_000966675.3 Picea glauca
CGTATTAAAATCATTTAAATGATCTGCAACAGACCCACCTTCTGACATCTTCATATTAAATAATCTCTTCATTAGAAATACCTTATTGGACACCGAGGGTTTTTCATACAATTTGTCCAATGCATCCATCAAACCCTTCATTTTCTTTTCTTTGGAAATATTGAAAGCCACCGGCGCTGCCAGGCTCAGTCATATCATTCCTAGAGCCTTTCTATCAAGAATCTCCCATTCTTTGTCCTTCGTAGTCGTCGGCTTCTTTGCTATTCTACCTAATGGTAGGAATAGATCCTTCTGATATAAATAGTCTTCCTTCTACATCTTCCATAATTGGTAGTTCTGGCCGTTAAATTTCTCGAACCTAAACTTTCCATCTTCCAACATTGCTCCCACTCGAACCAAGAACCCTCTTTTCCTGCGAGTTACCTTTCGCTCTGATACCACTTGTTAGAAAAACAGGACCGTGGAGCAATAAAATAAAACAAATGCGGAAACAAAACACAAAAGATACACAATACAATAGAGACACAGATTTATGTGGTTCACCCAATGTGGGCTACGTCCACCATAGAAATTGCTAGGTCATTCCATTATTATTATCCAGCATATGAAGGGATACAACCTACAACAAACCTATTGTAACTTTCTCTTCTTTCTCTCACAGTCTCCTATCTCAGAATACAATATTCGCCATCAATCATAGCTGCAATACATTTCCCTCATAAAAGAGGGTTGCCTTATAGGGAAAAAACCCTTAACATAATCTCTATCATTAGATCTGCGACCTTATAATGAACGGTCCAGATTTACAAGGAAATTACAATATACATTTACAAGGAAATTTTTCCTTTGGGGGCTTTGCCCCTAAACCCCCATCGGGGGACGCTACCCCTGAGCCCCTGCTGGGGGCCCGCTTGCCCCCAGACGCCCCAGCCGGACGGATAGCCCCCCCAGACCCCACAGAGGGGGTACCGCCCCTCTGCACTCCCCCGCGTGGAAGAGTGTACATACTTCTGGGGTGTAAATACTTCATGGGGTATAAACATGGCTGAAAGTAAAAGACCTCTGCATCAGGAAGATAATCAGGCTCCACAACCAACAGTCCTTTATTTCCCCTACGTCCTCTAATCATGATTACCAACCAAAGCAATTTCAAATATTTATTATCAATCTAATTCAATCATTTAGTTTAACATAGTGGATGGCGTAATGGTCCAATGTCACACGGTTGAACCTACTATGATACCATATGTAATAGTCCCTCTATTATGTCATAATTACCAATTGATAATAGTAAGAGATGTTTTCTTTTTCTTTTTCCTTAATACATTAAGAAAACATCATTAGAACAAGTTAAAAATGATACCAACATACTTCAGACACACGCAGTCTAATTCATTCATCTCATTGCACAACTAGATTTAGATGCAACATCATTGTATTAATGGTCTCCTAGATCCCATAATTATCACATACAACAAGAGTAAAACATCACAATTATTCAAGATCAAACACAACCAGTTTCATCACACAGCACCATTCTTCTAACAAAATAAATCATCATATGACGCAATCAATAATATCTACCCATCCAATCTACCTGCAAGGTTAGGACCTCCAAGACACATAATCAACCCTCAAGTCCAGGATTCATTCGATTGATTTTGACCACTTAAGGTCTCAGGACTGGCGACTATTCTGAGGAACAAGGAAGTATCTAATTCTCATATTTCAGTCCAAACAAAACTTCAATTATACTTACCAGCACACTTAGCTATATTTTCTTCAACATAGAAAAATATGGTAACAATGTCACTTCTTCATAGCACCAATGGCTACTATTTCAATAATTAATAATCTGACTCATTTAAGGTTTAAGAATTAATTCAATAAAATCAAGGCATAACTTAAAAATAAAACAGAGGCCTTCAACAGGCCACCTGTTAAAATGACAGTTCCAGCCTTACTCGTGTTTATTAGAAAAAGTGTGACAACCGTACGTGGTACCACCCGGTAGATAGGAATCTAGTCAACATCATGATTTAGAAGAGGAAAGAAGAGAAAAGAAAAACACTCAACATGATTGCAACCATAATCTTACTATGTACTTGGTGAAATAACTAATCATGTAAGAATAAATTCTGCAAATCTATAGATAGTCTTTTCTAATATTGACTTGAGAAAAAAAAACTATAAGAAATCTGAAGTCTCTCTTATGGGTGTCCCAGTTACAACACTTCTAGATCCCACTCCATGGATGCATAGACAGGCTCATTGAAATACTAAAGTTTCAGAAAGGCAACTTCTGAATGCACAGAGACCCTCTCAAGTTGGGTCAAGGTCTAACTTTTGGAAGTACAAAGATCAGGAGAGACAGTGATGTCTTACACAGGAAAGGCACAAGGTACACACTCAACAACTAGAATCCCGAACTCATTAGGGATGCGCTATTAAGAGTTAGAGATCAATTCCAGGTAAAGCTCAGGAGAAACAGCATGTGCAGGGTTCAAAAGCAGAAAACAAAGGTTGAAATCCCTTCGAAGGGAACTAGTGGACAGGATCTAATCGTGAGGAGTTGGAATCCCTGCAATCATTCGATTAGACATAATATGGGTACTCATTAAAACACATTGACCTTTGGGCTTCGTCAATTCGGCAGATCTGAGTTACTTATTTTAAGAGAGCCCCGAAGCTTGAAGTTGCGAAGTGAAACTACACCATAGATCGGTGAGTGAATTTTGGTCGTTGGATTCTCAAGGGGTTCGGTTATTCGGCGAGTTAGGTTCATAACTGTAAAGAGTGAAGAAGAACTTGAAGCACTGAAGTCCCAGAGTGAAGGATTGTTGTAGATCTGGCGATCGATCACGGGCTGTTAGATCTACGAGATTTCGCATTTCGAAGGTTCGGTAATTCGACACTTTGGCAGAATTAGAGTCATAAAGTTAAGGGTTTAAGAAATATCGAAGTCCTGAAGTCTCGAACTCTTGGTGTAAAGGATAAATGTAGATCAAACGATCGATCAGGGACTGTTAGATCCTCGAGCCTTAGTCCTTCGAAGGTTCAGCAGTTCGACACTCCGGAGGAAATGAGTTGTTGTTTGCAGAAGGTGATGAACTCTCAGAGTTCCGAACTTCGGAGTGGATAATAACCGTTGATCTAAGGGGAGTGTAAGTCATCAGTTCTTTGAGCCCTTCGACAATCCAGGTGAAACAGACTCAAGTTGTGAAAGCGGGAAAAAAACCAAAGGTCGGAGTTCCATAGTGGATTTCCACCATAGATTCTCGCATGACGAGAATCTCTGCCAGCCATTAGATTAGGTTGTTAAAATTTAACTAAGTAAGGTGGTATAGTAGGTTTAACCTACATCTTTCGGTCAACTCTACTCAATACTGAATTTGATCGGTTAACACTCTAGATGAACTGGAGTGTTGAAGTTGAAAAACCTTTGGAGCACCGTAGTCTTGGAGCTCCAAATAATTCCCTTTTGGTCAGCGTTGGGTTCTACCCCAGGGTCACATGCATAATTGGTCAAGGTAAAAGGGGTTATCACCTAAGTTTTAAATAAGTAAAAAATTTCTGAGAAACCTTCACACATACATCCCAAGCTCCCGAAAATTTGGATTCACAAAACAACACACAAAGACTCCATGTTTTTAATAAATTGGATTTTATCGGCGAGATCGACAGAAGGTTCACATGTAAATTTGAATTTAAACAAAATCATCAGAGGTCCATATTACAATGAAATTGAAAGACAAAATTTCCACAGAGATTTCCACAATAAAAAATTCGCATTGAGAGTATAAACCAACATAGATTCCACAGAATGGATTAATTTAGGATTCAACTAGTTTTCAACAGAGAACTCGCAAATACGAAATTGGACTTAATTCCACAGTTTATCAGTGATAAATACACCAACAATTTTCTTAAATAAATTCAACTAAAATCTGATCATGCAACTTCACAATGGGTAACCTACAAATTTTAGAACATAGATCATGCATCAATATAAAATACGATGTACTATGAAGATCAAGTCACTTAAATTCATATTGTGGGAACAACCAAAATTCAACGAATTTAAAAGAATACAAACACTGTAACTATTATCCATTGACAAAAGTTGTAGCATTTGGAATTCAGACCCTCCAATGATTCTACAGTGACTCAATCAATCTATTATATGAATATACTCGTAATATAAATGAATGCAGAATATAAAAATACTAGGACCAATTAATGTTGTGTAATGAAGATGGCCTTCAAGTCTTGCGCTCCTTCCTTTCCTTTGATTTCTAATCACAGAGACTTCACTGGTACCTCCCATCCAACCATGGGGGTACTCTTCTTCCCCCTTAGCCCCCCGAGCCACAAAGGGGCCAAGCACAAAATCTAGAACACAATAGTTTCCAAGATTGCCTTGAAAGGAAGAGCTTCCACACTTTTCACAAGCCTGGAGTCCCAACTCTCACAAGTAAAACACAGTCAAAAATTTGGCAGCATAATAGTGTTCCCCAAAAGTTCTATCCCCTTCCATTCTAAGTCATTAGTTTTATAGAAATCTTCCTCACAGACATATATCCCTCATGCATAATTCATTAATTTTTAATAATTAAGTTAAAGGATTATTCACCCACTACATGTGTCACATTCTCCCCAGGTTGCACAGGTAATTTCTCTTTTATTTTTATTTAAAAGCCACTTTTCCTCACATTTCCCCATGTGTTCCTACTTTTCCTCTTAGTTATCTCTTAGTTCCCCAATCCCTAAATTAATGGGTGTCTCCTAACTAGATTTTAGTTAGAGATGGATTAGGAGTCTTATTCTAGTTATGCTAGGGTTGGTTGACTCAAAATTCTATTCTATGCACAACCCATTCTTTCAAGTTGTTATTTATTTCTAAACAAAGATTCCTTTTTAATAATTTCATGCACACATGTGCATTTTATCAATTCTTTAGGTTTTTACTTACTATTTCCTAACATTTGATTTCCTTCAAATCTTTAACTCATGTCACTATTCAATTAGTCCTTTATTAAATTTTAGAGTTCGAATTAGACTTTTGTTAGGCTTTAATAATTAATAATCTATTGTTTAATTAATTATTTTAATCCAACAAGGTCTAATCATTCCAATGTTTTCTAGGCCACCTATGTTTATTGACTCAAGTTTCAATTGCGTGATGTGACCTTCAAGACGCATCTTCGTGCTCCAAGGTTGCCACTCGCATTGACTTGTTTTGGAAGTTTGTGCAACCCCTTGGAGTCAAACTCCATTCGGTTGACCTTGTGAGAGACTAAGGGCTTCTAATAAATAAGGACTCTGCCTTATTGCGCGCCCCTTAGAAATCTTCGTGAGCGACTGTCTCAGTCTTCTCTCACGATATCATGGACCACCCAAACTAGGTAATCATTAACCTACAGTTCTGGTCATGATGGGAGTGTTAGTAGGTTGTGACAGGGATGTTTCCACACATCTCCCTCAATGTCTCATTTCCATGCATGACCCCTTTACTCTTTATGTGATTCGTATTAGCAAGCATCGTCAAGCCTGCATCCACTGAAAAAACAGTGTCAAAATCCATATACATCAATCATACTAAAATCCATCATACATCATATGTTCATAATAATGAAATACTCAAACAATACAATCCACTCCCTAACTCAATCTAGAGTCCAAGGAAGCCCTTTGATTCCACCAACATCCATAACCTATCATGGGTCCTGCACACTCAGGACTACTTGTCAAAAGTACCTGTCAACATATACATATACATCAATATAATCAATCGGCTATAACACCTCAACATCATCATATATAACCCATAATCTGAATGAAATCACAATGTTCCATACCCGGATCACTTGCAAGAAAGTGTCCTCAAAGAATAAGTCAATAATAGTATGCTGAGTAGAGCGGGATGTTACACATTGGATGTTACTTGTTACATGCCTTTGTTCTTGATATTTGCTTCCCTTTTTTATTCTTCTTTATTGGTATTCAATTTATGGTTCCATTCTTCAGTTGTTCCTATACATCCATTATGAAAACATATATGTTGTAGTCATTACCATATGTCAATCATCTTATTCACAAAAGTTATCAACTTCAAAATAAGTAGGTATTCAAAATAAGCTCGCAATCATAAATCAATACTTATCTATATGGTTATTTCTCTATTTCACAAAGATGCCATGGGAAAGAATTCAACTCATTGTCCTTTATCGACACACCCTCATGATTCTAGTCACCATGCCATACATATTTATTAAGTCACCTGTAACACCATGTTTTCCCCCATGATTGTAACTATGCTAAAACTTCATAAATTGAGATTATGCAACATGTAATTGTGTTTACGATTAATAAAATGCCAGACAATTGGTTGGGAAAGGAAGCCCTGAGTATTGGCCATAATACCATGAGTGGGACTAGTGAGGTGGAATTGAGAAGTTTCAATGAATAAAATGGGAATTTTTCTCAACATTCCAACCTATTGTTGCAGAAATTAAATACATCACCTGTCAATGTACCCAGATTTATGTTGGGAATGTGTTATATTCTTTGCACAACTAGGTGTAGTGTATGCTATGTTGTGTCGAGCGTGCATGGGAGGTTTGAGCGGGGGGCACTAGGCCCCCCCATCGAGGGTTGCAGGGGGGTGATATCCCCCCTACACGGGGGTTTGGGGGTTTGGGAAACATGCCGCATTTTTTCTCGTTTTTCATGTCGCCTCGATTTTCATGTCCATTGTTGGGCAGTTTTTTGACACATGGTTTTTGCAATGGTTTTCTATTTATGGTTAAGGAATTAGGGTTGTTGACTAATCCAGGTCATTGGATTAGGGTTTTGGATGTCGTTGGCTCCTATATGTATATTGTATTGTAAACAATGTATCATTATTAATGAATATAGAATATGTTGGTTTTCCTAGTTTGAGTTTCCAGGGGAAAACATATTTGTGTAATGTGTGTATTTTCCATTACATATTTTTTGTTCTTTTATTGAAAATCTATTTGCAGTAAAATATTGTACAAGGTTAAAATCTACAATTTCATGAACCCACGTGATCAGTTATGGAGATCTGGATTGGATGGTTGAGCAGTTATAACTGATGATAGATTTAGTACTTGGAGGAATGAAGGGTCATCTGAAACCCTAGATAGAAGAACGTACCTATATTGGCCCTTCAAATTTAGAAGCCTAACAAGAGAGTTGTGTTTGACAACAACCAATGGGAATCCTGAGGATAGGTGGAAGAAGAGGGAAAAGGTGGAAAAACATCATGAGAGGGGTTGGAAACATAGTTTATAGGAGAAGAATAGATAGGAAAACCAAAGAGAGAACAAGAAAAATGTGCAAAGGAAAATTAATGTAGTCTGAGAAGTTGAAGATTGATGATGCACAGGTGTTAGGAAGATGAAATTCTCAGAGAGTTCCATCATGAATAGAGTGAGTCTTAGACTCACAAATAGATGGTGCAGTGAGTGGAGGGACTCACACGCACAACTTTGATCAACAGAGAAGTTGGGAAGTTTTCTTTGAGGAAAATAGGAAACTTTTCAAAGAAATTAATAGTCACCCTAGAACAAAGAAGACCGAGATCCATATTGGACCAATAGAGGTCCGCAACTTGGTACTTATTGGAAAAAAACTGACACTAGTAAGGGGAGGTCATTGAGGGACTGTGTAGCAAAGAAGGGGATCGTGTGTGCAAAGGAAATTCAGTTAGGAAGGTACATGATAAACTCGTGGAGGTCCTAAGCTCGATGGGAAGAGAGAAACTTCTATTGTTTCTAGTGGAGTGAAGGAGATTAACCTTCCTGAACCATTTTCTTACTTTGGAATTCAGTTTAATTAGTCCCTCGGTGGTATCATGGTCTGTCATGGGGGTGGCATGTTGTAGACAAATGTTGTGCAACATAGCCTATGGTTGGGTGGAAAGGAATTTCCCTAAGTCAGTTGGTTGGTTGTGATTCTTCACTGAATAGATAAGTGTTCTTTCATGTTGTGTTTAATGTATGATTAACAGTGAAGATAATTTTTGTGTTGTTTGTGTATTAAATGGGATTAATTGAAAGTGTTAGCAATAAGATTCACCCTTGACTGCAAGAGGATAAGCCCAGTACCCATCAAAAAGTAAAATGGATAAAAATGGTTTGGGTAGGTGGATCAATAATACTGTAGGGAGAGGAAAAGATAACATAAGTAACTACAGATCAGTTCATGACCATTGGGCTATGGAGTCATAAGTATCGTGAATGATGAATGCATTTAAACTGCCTATCAGACAAAAGGATTTAAGTGGTGATGGGAAGAAGAAAGAAAGAATGTGTCTGAGTGATGAACCATGAAAAATGGGAAAGATGACAGCAGATCCTCCACCGCCTCAAGAATCTGTAGATCAGAGAGATGCTACATCCAGAAAAGAAGAAAAACATAAAATATATGACGAACCATGAAAGATGGGCATGATGAAAACAGATCCTACATCGCCTCAGGAATCCATAAATCAGAGAGATTACATCCAGACAAGAAGAAAAATAGAAAATGTATGAGCGATGAACGATGAACATGGGAAAGATGACAACAGATCCTCCACTACCTCAGGGATCCATGAATCACAGATACTACATTCAGACAAGAAGGAAAATAGGAAATATTTGATGAACCATGAAATATGGGCATGATGAAAACAGATCCTCCATCACCTCAAGAATCCATAAATCATAGAGATTACATCCAGACAAGAAGAAACAGAACAACATGTAAACTAAGAAGATAGTCTGATAAAATCAATTTAAAGGAATCTTCAATAACATAATATTTGCAATCTAATCCCTCGGGCTTACAACTGAAAAATACAGAGCCCTGCTCCTAAAAATCTCTCGGCTCTATAGCCTCTTAAAAACACCCTCCTTTCTTACAAAATCTTAATAGATCTATTTATAATTTAACCAGTCCACAGCTGCCAGGAGTGTGATCTGGCCATCCCATTCAAAGATTTCTTTTGCACATCCTTCTGTCAGATTGTGCGTGTTTCCACCTATCAGACGCAAGCTCAGATCAGCATGGGCCTGCAAGATGAAACCGTCCATCGTGGTACTTCGGGCTGACAGTTTTGTCTCCTCGGTCAGAGCTTCCATGCCTTCCATTTATGGATTGAGATGAGGTTTCAGCTACCACTCCCTTTCCATTAATTGAATCCTCCTCAGGAGCGGAGTGCAACTAGATGATTATGGGGAAACCACGTGTTGCTCGTGGATTGGGTGCTGAGGTTGCAAAGGTCAAACCTTGTTCATTGGCTGACCCCTCCTCTAGATCAGGATGTGATTTGTCTATTAAAGGGAAGCCACGTGTTGTTGTTTGATATGGCCCTATAAGAGCACATGATTTTGGGGTCACCGAAAGAGGTTTGGACCCACACCGCTTTAAGGCCCGAAATGCACTGCTTTCTGCCACTTAGCCTCCCTTCAAAACCATGGTTTGGATTTTGGCACGCCCCTCGGGTTTTAACGCCCATGTAGCTTGTGGTGTTGAAATCATTGGTGGTCATTGATCTGATTGGAATCTGATATCTAAGTGCGCTAGCTATTTTTAGCGCCCCTGCCAAATTTTATCCACCCATCAACTATGGAAACCCTCCAACCGTGCTTTAGAGGTGGAGCCAAACTAAACTGGGAGGGGGATATTTGTTGCTGAAAACTTCAGCTACCTGCTACTTGCAATCATGGCTGTCACCTGTGACCCTTGACAGTTGTATGTGATAACATAAAGGATGTTGAATTCTTGAGTAAAATAGATTATGTATAATTGTTTTCACTATTAATAATGGTAAATATGAATACCTAAATGAGGGATGTTAGTACAAGATTGTATCCCTATAAATTGCAGGTCCCTTGAATGGAAATCTTGCAAGATATGAATATTCACTTGGTTGAGTGGGCTGAGTGCCCTATAATTCTGGTGAAATTCCTATGTAGTTTTAGGAATCCTTTAACCCAGAGAAACTCTTGCCTTGGAAATGGAAAGTTTGCATGATGCAAAATATTCAATGGGATTTTTAGACTATGGTGCCTTAGTTGGATATAGAGATAATGAAATTCTAAGGAAGTTAGGTAGAATTCCTAATAAATGAGCCTGAAAAAAACTATATTTGATCGAGCCTTAGAACTGGCCTTTAACTCTTACGAAAACCCCTATTTGAATCAGAAGGATTGATAGCCATTTATTCAGAGGAGAGAAGATATCTTGACCATTGGTCGGAGGACTAGGGCTATTAGAATTTCTTAGTAGTAAGGTCGATGGGAATTCGTTGGAAATTTTGAGTATTTGCAAGTCATCAATCTATCGGAGGGAGATCCGATGAGATCTAAGTCGTAGGCACCTATTTTGGCATTAAGAAGTCTATCGGAAGGTGGACCATCAGGGAAGATGGGAATGGAGCAGACAAAGGATTCCCATGGAAAGAAGGTCCAAGGACCCTAGATCTATCAGGGAAGACATTGATGGATTCTTGCTTGTTAGATCTGGGATGATCCAATCCAACGAAGAAGACTTACAAGGGGAAATGTGTCACTTGACTATCGTGCAACTATAGGACCTCGAGTGAATCATGATTGTCATATGGGATGCATCGAGGATCATCAGATCCATCAGATTAGTCTATAGGAGAGTTTCAGTCGAAGTGGTATGGGATCACTTAGAGTGGATGCACTCTGATAGCAAAATAACCCTGAGTAATTCTGAGCCATCGAATCGTGGAAAGGTTTTATGTGTAATCTTGGTCGTATATTCGACGAGGGTCCCACCTATTCACACAATATATGGGTAATCAGATGGGTGGTAATATTCAAGTGGATAGAGGTGTCTATGGGATTAGGACCATTATTTTTCGACTCTGAGGACCGTTGGATCTGTCGAAATGACCCATCGGAGTGTAAATCCATACCTTGTGACCTATTGTTTCGAAGCATAGAGAGTCTAAGTCATTGTCGATCATCGATCTAGTAGCGAGAAGTGATTCTAACCATCTAATTTGGGGACGTCCCTAGTCGTTGCAGTGAATCCTTAGGGTGATTTCATCAGTAGTTGGGGGTCGAACAAGAAATATTGAGCATAATAAATTTTTTGATAAGATAAGTTCTCATGTGTATCGTGATGAACGGGAACTAGGAAGAGTAAACCCAAGTATATGACTTAAGAGAAGGATGAAAAATGAGCATCCCACTAGCCTAAGTGATTTTAGGGGGTTGGGCATGTTACATCACCTCTTCCTTTCTATACTCACCCTCCAAGCTTTGGCATCCCTTTTTCTACTACACATTCCCTCGGGTGATCCATCTTGCCAAGGCTTTCTCACACAAGGAGAGCACCAACTTATTACCACACATCCACTAACAATCTGCACCATGTGGAAATAAGAGGGTTCCAGTGTCCTAATAGTAGCCTTCTTCCCAATATTTCCAACTCCAATGTCCATCATCTCATTTGTACACACATCATTCATCATGAGACATCATCATAGCAATTTCACTTATTAATTTTTCAAATTTTTTTCATATAAAAAATCAAGTTTCCAAGCATAAGATTTCTTCTCAAAATGTTTGGCTCCTGTAGTAGCAGGAATTGGTATTCCTTATGGGATTACACCATTTCCATATCCAAGACCATTTTTCATGCAATTTTCTCAACTTTCATTTAGCCAAACAAATTATCAGTATTCATGCACATTATCATCTCATTGCAACATTTGCAATCATCCCATGAAGTGATTTTCATAATTATATTACTCTAAAAATTCAATCACTTCCAACTATTATTCATATTAAATGGAATGAAACTATCATTCCTTTCACATGCATTATCTATTTGTTGGGCCCCAACAACTCCCCCTAATTTTTACAAAATTTAAAGGGCCCCTATTAGGATCTTGATAATTATGATGAGCTACAGAATTAACATTTTCAAATAGTTTCATACCTTGGCTTGCTTTGAGAAAAACTTAAGACATTCACTATAGTATGGGACATTCATTACAAAAGTATATGTCAAAATTTAGAAACGGACATAAAAATCTCAATTTAAACAAAGACATTAATTTTTATCAATTGTTTACTTCCATTTAAATTATGATTATGTGTTCTTTCTTTTGTTCATTAGCAAGTTTGACTATTTTGAATAATGTATTCAATACTTCATCAAATAATATCTTGGTTGATTTCTCATTTTCATAAAATCATTTGGTGATATTAATTAATCAAATCATTTTTTTCATTTTGCATCTCATTTCAAAGTAAAAATAATAATAATAATAAACAATTATCTATCATTTGTTTGATTTTGTAAAAAAACAAATTAATATTTCTTTCTTCTCCATTAACTTGAAGCTTCTAGAATTTTTAGTTCATATTTGAAAGGAAAATATAAACAATGTTCGTTTAGAACTTATAGTTAGTTTAAATTCATTTTTTTTATTTTATTGTTCTAGATTTTGTTTTATTCACAATTTTTAGGTTATTAATTTAGGTTTATTTTTGTTTCACAAGTTTCTATTATCAAATATTTGATACGGATCTGATCATGGCTTGATTTTCTTATCCAAATATGTTCAAGATGATTGATCCAAAAATAATATTGGATTGCTACAAATAATTTTATGAACAACAACAGATAAAATTTGGAAAGGCGTCAAGATTAGAAACGCAATTTTGCAGGACTGATTGCAGCCGAACCGTGAGGAATTTGAAGAAATGGTTGAAAACTTAGAACCCAAATGGACCCATTTACCTTCCGCGTAGAAATTTTCCAAAAAACATGCACGATTTGAGAGATATTGATGTCTCTTTATGAGACAAATTTCAGGTGGCGAAAATTAATAGTGACGCCCAAACTGTTCATTCATTGTATAAATATATGAGAAAGTTCAAAGCCATGGAGACCCAAGAATTGGAGATGAGAATTTTTATCCTTTCTCTTTTGTATATTATTCATTTTGTAAACTTTTCTTCTTTTCAAATGGAGTAACGGATGTTTGGAATCTTTGGGAGAATGGACGAGTATTTTCAAAGAAAAATATGGAATTTCAGGTTGCTTAATGGCTTTTGTCCTATGAGTAAAATGGTTTTATTTTGATTATAATATATTCATATTCTTTTAATAATTGATTATGCATTGATTTAAATTAGTTTTAGTCTTTTTTATCAATACATAATTAATTGCTATCATTTATGTATTAATTAATTTTTTCCATCTTTAAGAATCTATTATCCCAAAAATTCTTCCAGGACTACAATATGGGCATGTGAATTTGAGAAAGAATATGGGAAAGCAATTTATCTTTGGCTTTAGACCTGTGCGATGCTTATTCCATTTCCTTCTTTCATTACTGTTGTATTATGAAAATGTTATTATGGTTGATTTTAGCTTTAGCTTGTCATCATATGGTGTTTTCATACTGTTAAATGTTATATGTTGTCCATAATTTTTTATTCCATTTTTATGTGTGATCAATCAATCATTTGATTATTGTGGAATTTATTTCTAATGTTAAATGATGGATAATATCAATACTCAGAATTGAGTTTTCTTTCATTCTTAAATATTGATTATCTTAAGATCACATGATTTTTAATTAGTTGTCTTCCTGTTGTTATTAATTTACTCCAATATCAAATAATTCTTTGAATGTATTATGGAAGTGTTAGTATTGTTCTGTTATAGGTTTCCCTTAACAACAGTACAGGCAGGAGCTCATACAACACAGAAAGATAATACAAGTTTCGTTGATCAGCTACAGGTTATCCTGTGTGTTATTTAGTTAAGTTGTTTATGAATGAAACGATGATTACATTGATTAGCTTTGACTGTTTTTGTGTCATTGTTTCAATCGTATTCTTTTAGTATATATTCGTTTAATATATTTAAAAACAAAAAACAAAAAGAAGTGTTGTTCGGATTTGATTCATAAATTTTATCAAACAATCATTTTCGCAAGATTTCATGCAAACCTTGTAAATTGTTCATAATCATTTGTATATCCACATTATTAGATAAATATTTGTAATTATTGTGTCGATTGTTAGAATCTTTTCTTTAGTTAGTTTATTTCATTTTTCTATCTTTAGGGCCCTAGTTGGCTAACGGAGCCATTAAACCCATCAAAATAGGTTACACCAAATGGCTTGGGTTATTTAGTCAACCCCGGACTGGATCTATTCTTTCAGTTGATGGCATGTCAAATTTGTCCATCAACAAATGGCGCTAGAAGGAGGGCCAGACTGACAAGCTAGCCTTATAGGAGTCTTTGTTTCGAATTTAATTAATTTCCCATGGCTCCCCAAATCACTATGTTGGAACATGCTTTCCATTTCTCATTACCTGATATTCCCAACAAGACAGTCTCTCTCTTGTCCAAACTCACCTTTTATGGTGGGGGGAATGTATCTACAAAAGACCACATTAATAAGTTTTTGTGTAAATGCATCAAGCATGATACTTCTGATTTAAAGGTTTCGTGTAGATTGTTTGCTTTTACTTTCAGAGGTCGGATTAAACATTGGTTTGAGTCTTTTCCAGCATATCACATTATTGATTGGTTTCAGTTTGTAGATGAATTTTTACATGCTTTTGAAAACTGTGATTACAATCAATTATGTGAATAATTTCATACTTTACTAATCAATGGAAATTCATCTTTAGAAGACTTTTCAACAAGAATCCATCATGTATTCTGTAAATTTAATCTTGATGACATGTCATTTGTACTAAATCTCCTCTATGATGCTTGCATCCCTTTCATCCAGTCACATTCAATAGCAAATGATGAATCGGTTGCAAATCCTACCACTCAATTGCGAGAAGAATTTTGTTCGGAGGATGAAAGGAATCCATCCGAAAATTTTGAACAAGCAAAGGAGGTAGAATCTATTAAAAATGCTATTACTAACAATCAAATTGATTTTTCCTCTAAATCATTGTATACTCAGTCCTTGACCATCGTGGAAGAAGATTTGATGTTGGATCAATATGAATGTCCATATTCTTCTAACCGTTGCTCTAATCAGTACTTTAATTTAGTTATTAAAGAACACTTAGGTGACGAAAATGATCTTAAGCATTCTAACATTCCAATGAAACTGATTAGAGATGTAGATCTGCAATTGGAAGAAGAAACCTTAAACCCTCATCTACAAATCATACCTTATCCACAAGAAAGATCAGATGTTTGTCATGAAAGTTTTGAATTATCTATCATACAGGAGGCAAATTTAGATGATCGTATTATGTTGAAGGATTTATCACCAAAAGAGACTGAAAGGATTAAGGCAAGTGAAGATGAATGTCTTGAGAATACCATTGTTAACTATCATAACTCAAGAGAATCTTTTCACGTGCTCATTTCTAATTCATTTTACTCTTTATATCTCGATCTCTTCTTAGATTCTGGTGTGCATGGTATTTTACCCACGGTATCGTACATTTTTCCATCACAATCTAATCTTTTCGATATGTCAATATTTAGTGAAATTAATTTCAAACATAACATTTATGAAATCGAATTTGACGCTCTCTCATTTTCATCACTCGCATGGGAAAAAGACATGTTCCAAAATGATTTTACATGATTTATTTTTGAAAAAGACAATGCACTCATTCTTATGGAGATCAAATATTCTATATTGCATATTCGTTCTTTGATTAGTTTGAATTTTAATGTTTATACTTTACATTTTGAAACGATCAATATCATCAAAGGAAGCGTTCAAACCAATAATCTAACTGATGTCATGAATCCTCTTATGATGTGTTCCCTATTGATATATCCATTTCATCAAAATCATAGTTTGCATCCTAATTTTTATGACGTGATCTTAGAATGGCTTGAAGATTCGTATCTAAAAAATCTTCATAATAAAGAAAAATTTGTGCTTGCTTTGTTTTTACCTAAATATCTAGAAAGTGAGCATAACATGATTCTCTTAGATCCTTCATGTGAAGAAATTGATGAACACTTGGATAATTGTCAGGAGGATGGGGCACTTCGGCCTTGGTTGATGGTTATGTCAGGTCCCTATAATAATGACAAGTTTTCCAAACTTACTTACACTCTTCCATGCCATTATGACCCATATCATGACAAGATTTCAGAATGGTTGGAGGATTCATACATCAAGAAGTTTCAAAATAATGGTAAGGTCGTGCTTGTTTTGTTTTTAAAATAATATATAGGAGGTAAGCATGACATATTTCTTTTTCATCTGCAAATACTACATTCTTTTATTCTGATTTTCGACTTTCTATGCCTTGTAGGATTGAAGATGCTCTTGTGGCTACACTGGAAATACGATTTTACTTAGCATTTTGATCTATTTAGTAGTTTAGAGTAGGTTTCCTTTAGTTTTATTTATAAATATTTCTTTGTGTAATAATGCAGTTATGAACACAAGTGGGTATACCAAGAGAACCATAATATGAATGTTGTCGGGGAAGTTCACTTTAAATCTTTTTCTCTCTTCTTTTCATTGAATATTTTTTTTCGAAAATGTAGTATCATCATGAAAATTTTAAATGGAAAGTAAAGAGATAAGTAAATTTGAACTATCAATTCAACCATGACCCAAGGTGCCACGAGTAGGACTACACTCATCTTAATAAGGATTTTTCTATTTTCTTTTAGTCTCTTCTATTTTTAATAATAATGCTTGGTCAAAGTAGCATCTCATGCAACACTATCTTAAGAAAAGAACTTGCTCGCACATGATATTTTATATGATTTAGTTCTTCCTTTATTTTACAATGAGATGTTAGTGGATCCAAAAGCTCAAGTTTATCTTTGGCCAAAATTGTTTCCTGAAAAGTTTTCTTTTGTTGTTTTGATTTTGTGTACTTCTAATTTTGAATCCCATTAAAAAAATTTGATTTGGTTTGTAGTGTGTTTTTTGTTTTCTTTGATTGCTTTGAAGGAGTTTTCTTCTTATCTGTCTTTTTGAATCAATATATTTTTTATCAAAGAGTTATTGTCAAAGGAAGCATTTATTTTAAAACTTGTGTTTTTTCAAGCAATTTGAAATAATTCAAAAAGGTCATGATATTAAGATATAGCTCAGACAATTGATTTTTAAGTCAATTGTCACTTTCATTTTGTCCTCAAATTGTCTTTGCCAGAGTATTACACCAGAGATATGGTTTAAATCTTTGAGAATTACGATGATCTTTAAACTTTTTACGTCGTCCATATTCTTAAGAAATCACTTTTAAGTGTTTCCCCATTCTCTAGATGATTTCTTAAATGAAATCTAAAATCTCTAAACCATGATAAAACTTCCAGTTTTGAAAGAAAATAAATAACTTGATCAACTATTCACCTATATTGCAATTAACCTTCAGTATCACCCCACTCTCTTTGTCATCAAGAAATCTATAATTGTATTACTATTTAAAAGTGGCATAAGAGAGTTGAAAGAACTTATGTGTGGGAAGTGTGTGTAAACCCGTTAGGGTACTGAATAGGCTCGCTGGCAGCGGGTAAATGCACACATGATACCAAGACAACTTCGTCGGGGTACTAAACAGGTCTGCTGGCAATGAAACAATGTCGGGTCGAGAGGTAGCAGGTATATGTTTTTAAATTAACTTTTATGGAAGTATACATCATGTGGATACAACTATTGGATGGGATTAAAGCATTTGAGTGGGTTAATTGACATCTATATCGAGGCTATGGACACCTACTGGAAACAATGGCTCTGTCAACGGTATTGAAGTTTTTTTATAAACATCATGACTCCTTGATTAACACATTATTTCAGGTTATAATCCTCTACAAAGAAAATTCTATTGTTTGGTTATAACATTGAGCTTATCCTAATACTATATGGTCTCAGGGTGAATTTATTTTAGGGAGTTTAAATCCTTTTTCAAGTCTTATTATTTTCTTTCTGAGATGAAATCTTACCAGATCAAAGATAACTGCTTCACCCAGTAAGTCGCCATTTGTTGGGCCCCAACAACTCCCCCTAATTTTTACAAAATTTAAAGGGCCCCTATTCGAATCTTGATAATTATGATGAGCTACAGAATCAATATCTTCAAATAGTTTCATACCTTGGCTTGCTTTGAGAAAAACTTAAGACATTCGTTATAGTATGGGACATTCATTACAAAAATATATGTCAAAATTTAGAAACGGGCATAAAAATCTCAATTTAAACAAAGACATTTATTTTTATCAATTGTTTACTTTC
Organism: Picea glauca; assembly: GCA_000966675.3. Lineage (NCBI taxonomy): Eukaryota > Viridiplantae > Streptophyta > Pinopsida > Pinales > Pinaceae > Picea > Picea glauca. The sequence continues at coordinate 69,426 of JZKD02S1725876.1, forward strand.
GTTTAAATTATGATTATGTGTTCTTTATTTTGCTCATTAGCAAGTTTGACTATTTTGAATAATGTGCTCAATACTTCACCAAATAATATCTTGGTTGATTTCTCATTTTCATAAAATCATTTGGTGATATTAATTAATCAAATTATTTTTTCATTTTGCATCTCATTTCAAAATAAAAATAATAATAATAATAAACAATTACCTATCATTTGTTTGATTTTATAAAAAACCAAAATTAATATTTCTTTCTTCTCCATTAACTTGAAGCTTCTAGAATTTTTAGATCATATTTGAAAGGAAAATATAAACAATGTTTGTTTAGAACTTATAGTTAGTTTAAATTCATTTTTTGATTTTATTGTT
>JZKD02S1725876.1:97377-111095 GCA_000966675.3 Picea glauca
CTTTTGTCACCATGGGGTTAGGAAAAACCACTCAGCATCAAAAATCATGAATTTTCCTTTTCCTTTCCTTGAAACTAATTTGCGGAAATGAAATATTATTTGCAAACCAAAATACACCCAGAGTGAAAAATTTCCAATCACCAGATGATACTATGAATTATAGGGTTATAACAGTGGCTCCACCTGGGGATGGCAGCTCTTTTGGGAGGTGTCAAGAACCACAGAACTTTGAATATGTAGACCGGTGCTTTATTCATCCAGCTGATCCCAAAATCTTATTTTGCAACCTGTACCTGTTTTGATCTTGCGACTGAAAACCAAATCAAAATGAACACTGCTAAAAAAGAGATGCTCAGAATGTTGAGCTTATTCATATTCTCCTACCTACCCTATACTGTTGAAAATCATGTTATGCTAAATGATACAATAATGCCAATGCAGCCAGTCAAGCAACTTCTCTAACAACTCTGCTCTTTCAATGTTTTCAAACAATATCAGAAATAGAACTTGCATAGGCATCATGAAATGCTTCCCATCTTGATCTTCATCACAAGGGGCTTGATAAACACGACACATTGTGGCCACTGGATCAAGCTAAAATTGACCTATTACTGGATATTCAAATTTAACCAACTCAAATTCATGATTTGATGTTGTAGTTGTGGTATTTGCATCCTCATGCACTTCCAGAAATGGCTGCAACTTTTCTGATGGGTTCTGAAATGATGCTTTTGTTGAACACATCCTTGTAGTTGACTGCCTGATCATGTCAATATCATAACATCTTTTCAGCTCATGACTGGCGAATGAAGAATGATTTTGACCGCATAGGTCATCCAACCGATCAGCTATTGGATCCTGAAAAGACTGACAAGACTGCTGCAGTGATTCAAATGAAATTTTCTGACTTTTTATGTATTTATCCTTCAACACTTGTTCAAGAGTCTCCTTCAAAATTTAAAATCAATTATAATCTAATGGGACATAATTACATTCCATTGTTTCAAATCTTGTTTCGAGCTCTGGACTTCCATCTAGACTTTGAAAATCAAGGGAAAATAGTGATTGCGATTTTGGGTTTAAAATAGATCCCATGTAATTAATGACATCCTCTACTGACTCATCATAAAAAAAATTGTCTTCACTATTCACAACTTACCTAGAGTTTCTTTTCAGAAATTGAAAAGATGAGAAACATAAGGGCAAATTGTTTTCCCTTACTCTGAAATTTTCTTCATTTTCCTCATCGTTGTCATGATTGTTGGGTAGAGGTTGATTGTCATATCTGAGCTGTAATTGATCTTCTTCCTGCCAACGACATGATATTGGTTGCTTTGAACAGTCAACATCTGTTTCAGCCTTATGATCATCATCATACTGATCACACTTGGGTAGATTATCCCAGTAAGAAAATTCATTAAATATGCACATCATATCAGCTGATGGCTCTTCAACAAGATGAGTTGGAACTTCATATTTGACTATGTTATGAATTGAATACATGAAAAAATCATTATCCAAACCATGGTACCAAGTATGAGCAGCAAAATGTTTGGGAACAATGACCTTTTATTTATCTGAAATCAATGGAACATGATGTCTTTGGACAGCAAGCTCATCTTTCTTGTTGATCCTCTGCATCATCTCTTCCATGGCACTGGCCAAAATGTCCAGTTTAGTTTTTGATGACTTCAACTGCTCCTTTTCTTTGTTCTTTAACTTTGACCTTTTGATCAACAAGTTGGTCTCCACATCAACTGCAATGTTTTGCATTTCTTCAAGGCTTGTAGTGTTCCTTTCTCTTAATTGGAATTCCATCTCAGGATCGAAGGCATCTGGGAAATGTAAGTGATCTGATCCTGGGGGTGGCCTTATATCAACAGGCATTGCATGATATACCTTATTGAACCTTGCTAAAAATTGTTGCACAGTTTCCCCTGGTTGTCTTTTCAAATGGTCATACTCTTCCAGGATGAGAAAGACATTTCTCATGATCACCCATCGATCTAGGAAAACTTGCACAAACTGATGGAAATTGTTAATGCTTGCAGCTGGGAGATTTTTAAACCAGTTCTTGACTTTACCTCCCAATGATAGGGCAAACATTCTGATGCAAACATCATCATCTTCTACCTCAAAGAGGTCAAGAAAATCCTCAAGACTTTGGATATGCTTTTCAACAGTAATATCGGCATTCTCTCCATCAAACCTGGGCAGATTATTGGTGTAATTTGTTGGGAAGTCATGGAGGATAGGAGGCAAATTTAGGGGCTTGTATCTGTCTGGGATTTTGGCAGGTATAGGAGGTGAAGCAAGAGGCTTACAACCATCCGGAGCTTTAGCAAGAGTAGGAGATAAAGCAGGAGGCTTATGTCTCACTAGGAATTCTACAGGTGCATCTGGGATGTGCATAGGTGTATGAGTATGTACATAATCTACAATTGGGGATCTGATCTCTTGAGGCTCATCAATTTGCAGATGATCAATATAAACTTCAGCAATATACTTTTGATCAGGCTTAGAATAAGATAGAACATAGTTACATATAAAATCAAAGATGTCTTGAATGCAATTTGAGCTTGAGTACCTAGTCTTTCTAGGCTGCTTGGCCATGCTTTAGGTTCTTCCTCCAGTGGAGTCTTTGAGTTGGCACTGTTTGGAGCTAATTTGGAGTCGCCAGGTGAATGATCTCAGCCTTCTTGTGTCTGGTCACTGTCCACCATCAGTGATCAGATCTAGAACTTTGAAGTGTACTACTGGAGAAAGTTCCCCAGTACGGTCACCATTCTGTTAGCACTCGGTAATTTGCCCAAGGCTGTGGAGGCAATCACAGAGGCAACATCAAAACCACTTCGAGTCTTGGATCTATCCCTCCAAGACTTAGAGAGGGATCTCTCTGTGTGATATAGATTTGTTTGAATAGATATTAGGCTAGCTAATGGGTTCAAAGTTTGGATTTTTTAAATGATTGGCTGGAACAGGAGAAAAGAGGTCCATTGGGTAATGGGGTCACAGCCTGAAGTTCAATCAAAAGCAAGTTCTACAAACAGCTTTACAGGGAAAGGTAGGCACTCTTGGTGGATTCTTTGAATTTTATTTTGGTTTTAGAGGAGCAAGATGAGAGGACCAAGCAATCACAGGGAAATCAAGAATCCTGAAATTAACCTTTGAGGAGAAAACATTGACAATTATGTCAAAGTCAGAAACAAAGTGTATGTCTCAACAAATTCTGTTCTTCGAACTTCTCTGCATAATTCAGAGTATGAATGAATTAATAAATACAATGGAAACAAATTACATTGAATGAGGAAAACATCACCACCAAAAATGACACATGACTCATGTAGATGTTGTGACTGTATTATTGAATTGATGAAAATACAGAAAGCTCAGTGAGTTGTTTTACTAAAACTCCATCATGGTCCCCTGACTGATCAACTTTTTTTACATTAAAATCATCTCAATAAATAGGAGAGATCCCCCAACAAGTTGTGTAAGTCAGTTTTAACCGCCTCGGCCAAGAATAGCATAAAATCCCCAAAAATCTGGAACTGCAAATTTGGCTGAATTTCCTGAAAATAAGGGTACGCTTAATCATTGATTTCTCCCAATCAGTGACACTTGTGTAAAAACTGAAGGATTTTATTGTATATTATCTTGTCTGGAGAAAAAACCTCCTTCAGTTTCTCAAATTTTGATTCCACCTCGCCGAAACAGCTCCCGCAAAATCAGGATTGTAACAGAAAAAACCAAAAATCCGAAAAATGAGGTTGAAAGACCGCCTCGATTCTCCCAACTGGTGGCACTTTTGAAAAAAATGGGAGAGTTTTTTGTTCTTCAGCCCGTTATGAACAAAAACCTCTTTCTGTTTTTTAAATTTCATCTTATTTTTCAAGGAATCCGGTTCTCAAGACGAGGTGTTAAACAGACAAAAAATAGATGGTTTTGAAAAAATGGGGGAAAGTGGTTTTTTGGGGAAAGGTGGTATTTCGGACCCCCCCTAAGGTGGTAAGTGGTATTGGGAGGGGGGATCCTAAATCACCTGGTGGTGACAAGTGTCCCTCCCAATACCACTATTCCGGACACCCACCCCCCCGCCCCCCCAACCGTTAAAGCTTGAAAAGCATGTGGGGTCCGGAATTTTTTATGTCCGTGGATTTGCTTTATTTGGGGATAAGTGCATAAGGTGCACTTTTATTTTATTTTATTGTTTTTTGTTTGTTTTGTTTTTTATTTTATTTATTAAGTTTTCCTTTTACGTGTTTTTTTTTTTTAATTTTTATTTGGTTTACTTTTTATTTATTACGTTTTGACTTTTTGTTTTGTTACTTTTTTTTAATATATGTATTTATTGTTTATTTTAATATTGTATTTTGTTTTTATGTTTTATTTTATTTAATTTGTTTTAATATTTGTTTTGTTTTGTATTACGTTTCTTTTTAATACATGTTTGATTTTATTTATTTATGTGTTTTTATTAATGTTTTAATTCTATTTTGTAGTATATTTTTACTTGTTTTTCTTTTGTGTGATTAATAAAGCACTAACCTAAGTATTAACGACTAACTTAATTATTAATTAATTAATTAAATTAATAATTAATTTATTAATAACAAGTTTGATCTAACTACTAACCTAATGTTTTTATCCTAAGGTGGTTTATTGCAAATGTAGGGATGCAGATAGCGAAGAAGAGCAGAAGTGAAGGATGAGGGAATGAAGGGCGCAGCAAGGTGGATGAAGGATCAGGCGAAATGAATGGAGGGGTAAAAGAAAAAAAAACCGAGAGACCAGCAAGCCGGGAACTTCATCATGAGACCCAAAAATGATATATGAATCATCCGATCTCCTATAATTATAGGACTCTAACACCTTGCAAGCGTCAGCACAAACTAAGAAATCCTTTTCTGGGTCTGCAATCTTCAAAACATGGGCATTGATCAGAAGATGTTTCAGCTGTTGAAAGTTGGCTTCACACTCTAGTGACCACACAAACTTCTTCCCCTTCCTTTGTAATGATGTAATAGGATTACCGATCTTGGAAAATCCCTTTATGAACCTTCTGTAATATCCAGTCAATCCCATGAAGGATCTTACTTCTATGACATTCTTAGGGGAATGCCAATCCATGATTGCCTTGATCTTTTCATGATCCACTTCAACTCCTTCTACTGAGATTATGTGGACTAGATATTGGATTTTCTTTTGAAAGAAATCACACTTGTTGAACTTAGCATACAGCTCGTGTTCCCTCAAAACCTGTAGCACCATCCTAAGATGCTCTTCATGCTCCTCTCTATTCTTGGAATACACCAAAATCTCATCCACAAATACTAAGACAAACTTGTCTAAATACTTGTTGAGAACACTATTCATTAAACACATGAATGTAGTTGGTGCATTTGTAAGCCCAAATGGCACCACCAAAAACTTATAGTGTCCATACCTTGTTCTAAAGGCTATCTTTTGGATATCCTCGTCCTTGATTCTGACTTGATGATATCCTGACCTCACATCAATTTTTGAGAAAACTACGGATCCTCTAAGCTAGTCAAAGAGATCATTTATCCTAAGCAAAGGATACTTGTTCTTAATGGTCATCTTGTTCAACTACTTGTAGTCAATGCATAGTCTAAATGTACCATCTTTATTTTTTACAAACAAGGTTGGTACTCCCCACAAAGATAAACTCAGCATGATGTAACATTTATCCAACATTTCTTTCAACTACACCTTCAACTCCACCAATTAAGGTGTGCTCATCCTGTAAGGCACTTTTAATGTTGGTACTTCTCCAAGCACAAGATCTATTGAAAAATCAAGATCTCTTTTCGGAGGTAGTCCTAGAACCTCCTCTAGAAAAACATCTTTGAATTCCCATAGCACAGGGTGATATTCAACCTTTAGATCCTTGTTTTATGCTGAGCTAAGTACTTGTATAACATAGAAGTGGCACCCTTTTCTACCGAACTTCTTTAGTTGCAATGTTGATATTTCCCTCACTGAAACTGGCTTTTCAATGCCTTGCAAAATTCTTGCATTGTGCTCATTATCTTCACATTCCAAAACCTTCTCATAACAATTTAATTTTTCCTTGTGGGAAGCTAGCCAATCCATACCTAACAACACATCATATGATTCTAGGGGTGGGATATTCAAGGCTGCCTAAGTTTGTAGTCCATTCATTTCAATTGGACATGCTTCAATCACCTCAGCCACTTTCCTCTTTGTTCCAGTGGCTACCTGAACCAACCATGCTCTTGCATGTTTATTTCTCTATAATGAACATGCCTCAGCAAATCAAGGTGAAATATAAATAAGGTTAGATTCTGGATCAATCAAAATAGAGATAGATTGCTTGGTAATGATACCTTCGCATTCCACCACAGAGGCTTGGTGGTCTACTTGCCAATTCTCCACAGCTGTATATATTCTTGGCATGCTTCTAGCTACATCGTTGACTATAGCTACTTCTTGTGCATTACACACCTTCCTGTTGTCATACTATCTATGGGGACAATCCCTCAATAGGTGTGGTTCTCCACAACCCCAACACTGTAGAGGTCCTTTCTTTGGTTCCTCTAATTTTTCTCTTTCCTTCTCTGCTGGCCTATTTCCACTTTGAGATGGAAAATTTTGTTGATGCACACTTCTTCTTGGTTGACCCAACTGTGCACTTTTCCTGAAATTATTGTATGGGAATGACTTGAATCTATTATTTTGGAATCCACTATTATCCTTCCTCTTCCAATCTTTTGAAGGCTCTTGATCATGCACCTTAGACTAGTCATAGAAACACTTGGCCTTCTAAATAGTGTCCTCCAATATCTTGGGTTTATCAAACTCAATCATGTCTTGGTAAGATTGTGGCAATCCACTAAGAAAACATTGCACTCTCTCATTCTCATCCTTGAGGTAAGGGACATACCTCAATAGCTCCATAAACCTTTTGGCATATGCATCCATGGTAAGTTGTCCCAACTTATGCTCACATAATTCCTTAATTTTGTCATCATAATACTTCTATGATAGGTAAGTCATCCTGAAGTATTTCTCAAATTGTTTCCACGTCAATTTGCTTTCCTTTAATCCCTTGATCTCCTTGAGGTCTTCCCACCATATGGAATCTCCTCCATTCAGGTTAAATATGGAAATCTTTATCTTAGTATTCTCAGAGTAATTGTGTACTCGAAAATACTTCTTCAAACCAAACAACCATGCCTCAAATTCCTCTCCTTTCTTGATTTATCCATCGAAGGTAGGAAGCTTAGCCTTCTTGAATTCTTGAGTCAAAGAACTCTGAGAATTCTTCCTCTTTTTATTCTTAGAGACACTTGACTTTGTGCCACTATTGGACTACTCTACCGAAGTAGTCTTCCTGCTATATCACTCTATGGATATGTTTCCACTAGATGTACCTTTCTTGGCATCTCGATGCCTCTTTCTGGATAAACTTATTTCCACATTACTATGGCTTGGCCCATGCCTTTGGGCATCTAAAGGCATCTGCAATCTCTCTAATTGTTGCAAATCTGCATTACTGGGACCTTGATGCAGGTTTTTTTTAATCTCTAACAAGCTTTGCAGTAGTATTGCATTCAATTCTTCCTGCTTAGCCTAGGCTCTCATGAGCCTTTCATTATCCGCCTTTAGGCTTCTGACAATGGCCATCAAATATGGAGGGGTTTATTTGTCCCTCCAACCATCAGATTCATCATCTTTGAGGTGCAAGGCGTCGTCCATACTATGTTGTAACATTCACCTTTGTTTCCTTTATGTACGTCCTACATGATGAAACAACAACTATTATTATTAATTACGTTATCAATTTAAAACATGCATGTTAAACAACATTAAAAACTTTCTTAAATGGTTTCAAGTGGGCTTGGAAAACCATTCACTCCTAGAATTTGAGCTATGATCTAATACCACTCTGTGGCACACCCAACCCCCTAACCCTCTCTTAGGTTGGTGGGATGTTAAAATTTCTCTTTCTCAACTCAACTCTTGTGTATCTCTATGGATCGTGGATGGAATCGACTCGTCGAGAGCTTTCCAATGACTATAACTAAACCCAATTATGATCTCTATATCTAAATTTATGTCCTCCCGAAGTGTTTTGGGCTCTCTCTGTCAAAACCCTCTTTAATTCCATGTGGCATCCACGTGGCTTCTACCTGTTACAAGGAAAATCTCTCTATGGCAAGGGGTAAACCACAACAGACGGAAATGACTGCAGAAATCAACTCTATCCTCAAGTATGCTATGTAAACAAATATTCTAGCAAGACAAGATAAAAGGCCTACCTCGTCCAGACGTTCAATGAAGTCTATCGTTGAGCACTTAACCCAAAACAATATACCTGCAACTAGTCCACAACAACCAACAACGCAAGCATATGGTGATAATATATGATGTTATCACATTCAATAGCATAATCCATCAACATTCATAACAAATACGCCCATGGAATAATAATTCAAATATTTGCAAGATATTAATTGGATGAGAAAAGAGTATTTCTATTAAGATATAATCAGCAGAAGTGAATAAGTTACAGACTTTCGTGTTGGCATGGTTCGGAACCGATAAATTGAGTTCCTTCCAGTTGGGCCTCCACCACTTCAATCCTCCACCAAAGGCAAGCTCATATAAGAGAGACAATGAAGTTCTCAATCAATAAGGGAAGATATTGGGGGTTGAACAATGTGTTCAGACTTAAAGGACAAAGGGATGCAAACTCAATATGAAGTGAATAATTCCTCCAGAGTAACTTCGCTCTCAAAGTTGAATTCTTTCTCCTCCTTTCCATAGCTCAGATTTGGCCCATTTATAGCCTTCAAGTGGAACTGAACGGTCAAGTCAGAACGTTTCCAATATATGGAAGGCCAAGGATTGATCTCAGGACGTGACATGGAAACCCGACACCATTTTTCAATTTTGGCACATTTTTCAATGTACGTGAGTTGTAGTGTTGCAACCTGTGTATACGCATGTTGTATAGTAGGCAAGGTGTGTATATTTGGAAAAAATATATTTTTAGTTGGATTTGCAAAAAAGGGATTTTAAGTCTGCATGGGAAAATGGAAAAAGGCCCTATGTGCAAGATTGCATGGGGTGAGACAAATATTTCTATAACAGATGCCCCCTAATGTGTGAGTTCAGAGGAGTATCTGCGATGGCCGAAATACATTATAAAAAACCCAGAAGTGGAGTAATGGGGCCCCAACTGGAAGAACTAGTTTCTCATTACAATATGTACTGACTTTGCATACATGGCTTCCAATTTGAATTACACTACAGATCCATGTGAAAATATACCAAACAATTGTTTGTGGCCATGAATAGGAAAATACAAATGTGATTACATGCCATAGGTTGTCATAGTCATGAACAAGGCCCAGTAAAACCAGTCTCAAAATCAATTTGAAGATATATGTATACAATGGAGTACAATCTGATCTCCCATGATCACTGAAGTCACACAGGTAGTGGTCCAATGAAAAGGTAGCAACAACTCAGGAAAGTTGTGGCTACATACTAATGTATTCAATTCTTCTACACAATCCACCAAAGGTGCAAGTCTACATCGTGTGAATAAAGGAGTTGAGTTCAAACACAATGAGACTTCGTTTGATTACTGGTCATTGAGGTATACCGTTAACAAATACGAGACAACCTACCAATGATGAAAGTAGGTATCAAGGCACTGAGTACATTCTTCCAAGTGTGAATAAAGGAGTTGAGGTCGAACACTTGAAGAATCCATCGATCAGGGGACATTGATGTATTCCCAACTGTCGATGGCGAGAGAACCTACCACTAATGACTGCAAGCCTCTAGGTCTCGTTTCCAGAATAGATGAATTGAAGTCTATGGAACGAGACCCGTTGAAAGGAGAGAATTAAGGCATCTCTCATCATTCAGCACAAGGTACAAAGCAGGAGCTTAATGATTTGGTGGAAATCAAACAAAGAACATGTTCATGAACTAACGACCCTATGTGTCTTTCGCATGTGCCAAGTGCAAGCGGTATACGAAAAAGACCCTCTGAATAACAGCCAATGAGGAAAACTGTTGACAAAGGCGAGGAAACCACCAATAAGGCTAATGGAATCCAAGACACTGCATGAATCCCAATGTGTGAATAGATGTCTTGCCTTTGAACATAAGGAAAACCACCCGGTCAACGACCAATGATGAAATTTCGACTGTTGGTGATCTGGATTATTTTCGGCATGAAATGAGAGCGGAGATATAATAAAGAAATGCACAGAGATATCGCAGAAATTCAATAATATAACATAAATGTATCAGATATGAAACCATAAACACAGATATACAGTAAAACATGATTTCTATTAATGAAAGAAATGTACAGAGATTGTAAAATACAGAGTGAAAGACTCGCTAGAATGGTGGCAACTTATCTCTGAGAAGAGATGTGACGGCTACTCGCATTTGAAAGAAGATGGTTACAACAAGGCTCTAAAGGCCTTTTTACAATAAACGGGAATGTCAAAAGTCTTAGACATCCAAAAACCTAACCCTAGGAGATGAAGCACCAAAATTCATGTGGGCCCCGTTTGGGTAAGTTAGTACATCAACTTCCCGGGGTCGTAACTTTTGCATACGATCTCCGTTTTAGGTGTATGATAGCTCATTGGAAAGGTATCATCGAGGAGATTCATTTTGGGGGCTCAATTATGCCTTCAACTATCATTGAGAACCTCTATCTTGAAAAACCTTCATTTAGGCCCTCAAAATGGCCCCAGAAATTAAAACCTGCTAAAAATAGTAAATTGCCAAAATTGGCAGAAAATTGTTTTGAGCCAGTTGGCAAAGGTGGGTGGCCACCGATATCCACCTGGATCAATACTCCCTCATTAGGAAGCAATGGTATCCATTGCGTTGAGTTCCCGGGGGGAGGGAAAAGAGTTTGTTGAATCTGCATCTTGGTGAGCTGCTTGTCTTGCTGGAGACGTCGCGTTGCTCAGTTTGTGGAAATCTGTCACGAACCTATTGAGGCTGAGGTTGTTCAACAAGTTGGGCTACATGAGAGGATGTTGTGCAAAAGGAATATTTTTGTTTTGCTGCAGCCTTGTCGACCTGCTTCTATGGGATAGAAGGTGCTTGGGGCGAAGCTGTAGTGGTTGTAGTGTCCTTCTGTTCTCCTTTTGAACAAATTGTGAAGAAACTAAATTTTGCAGTATGAGATACTACTTTGCGGCACTTTTTAGGTGGAACAGTAGTGGGAACTACCTCTAGTATTCTGTAGATATGACCCCCCAAAGTGACAATGACACTACGAGGTCGAGACTCATAAATAGCATGGCACTTCCACATATATGGTTGTCCCAAGAGAACATCACAGACATCCAGTGGGGAAAAATCACATAATACCTCATCCTTGAAGGGTTGGATGCCATATGGCATTCGACACTGCTGACTGACACGAAGATCTCGTCCTTGGTGAAGCCACCCGATGTTGTATGGCTGCAGGTGTGGTGTTGTCGACAATCCCAACTGTTTGACAACCTCTGCTGAGATGAGGTTCTTCTGGCTTCCTCTATCAACAATAAAATGCAGCGGGGTCCCCTTCACCCACATATGTGAATGAAAAATGCGCTCCCCCTCTTCAGGATCTGTTGGTTCTTCTGGTTGAATTGTTGCAGTCGCAACAATAGCAGTGGGGTCTGCATCAATGATCTGTCCTTTACCAATATTTTCATAATCAAATTATGAATCAAGGTTCGAATCCTTGTCTTTGATCTCGGCCACCAATGACTGTTTTGAGCGACATTCATCGGTGTTGTGTCAGGGGCTTTTGTGGAAATCGCACCATTTTCCAGTGTCTTTCTTTGTCTTCTCGTGACCCTTCTTTTCCTATGTCTTGGACTGGTTTTCGAGAGACTGTTTGTTAGGGATATATTTGTCATACTTTGGTTGTTGCAGATTTGCAGACCCGAACTCCTGTTTTTTCTGGTGCTTAAATTTCTTCTCGATTTTAACAGCATATCGATAGGAAGCACCGAGTGATGAGATGTCTAGAAAATCCTTTTCAGTTTGGATGTATCTGTGTAGAGCCCCACGGTATTTCAGAACCAAATGTCGCTCAGAGTCTTTGATACCCAGCTTGGTGCGCAAGGTATGGAAGGTATTGGTGAACTCCGTAACTACTTGGCTCCTTTATTGCCGCAGTGTGGTCCATCTCATGTACTGGTCCTCATAGTTGCCAACAGGGTAATATTGTTCCTTTACCGCATCCATAAAAAAAACCCAAGTGGGATCGACCCCATATATTCCAGACTCCTTTGTGGAACTTTGTTCCCAGTAAGTTTCCCACCAATGTTTGACATGAGGGAGAGCTTTAAGGAGTGCGAAAGTGATCTTTTCTTTGTCAGAAAAATTGTGAACAGAGAAATAACCTTCTAGCAGAGTTAACCATTTTTTTAGGGCTTCTGCATCTATCTATCCTTCAAATACAGGAATATCAAAATTAACTTGTACCTTGAAATGTGAGGTGCCTCCAAAGTGGTTTCTTGATGAAGATGTGTCTGATGCTATCGACAGGCGTTGAAATATGTGGGCAAAATTCTCCATCATTTCGTCCCTCTGTCGCGTGAGAGCTTGCTCAAGAAACAGATTGATAGGATTGTCTGCTCCGTCGTTTTTCTTTTCTTCCACCATTGAGGGTTTCTTGGGTGTGCGAGAGTGATTGTCTTCAAGAGAGACAAGCTCGAGACCCAAATTTCTGTACTTGGACCTCGTCATGGACATGCACTGAAAAAACGATCAAGAACAGCCTGCTCTGATACCACTGATCTGGATTATTTTTGGCATGAAATGAGAGCGGAGATACAATAAAGAAATGCACAGAGATATCACATATATTCAATAATATAACAGAAATGTATCAGATATGAAACCATAAACATAGATATACAGTAATACACGATTTCTATTAATGAAAGAAATGTACAGAGACTGTAAAATACAGAGTGAAAGACTCACTAGAATGGTGGCAGCTTATCTCTGAGAAGAGATGTGACGGCTACTCGCATTCGCAAGAAGATGGTTACAATGAGGCTCTGGAATCCTTTTTACAATAAACGGGAATGTAAAAAGTCTTAGACATCCAAAAACCTAACCCTAGGAGATGAAGCGCCAAAAGTCATGTGGGCCCCGTTTGGGTAAGTTAGTACATCAACTTCCCGGGGTCGTAACTTTTGAATACGATCTCCGTTTTAGACGTATGATAGCTAGTTTGAAAGGTATCATCAAGGAGATTCATTTTGGGGGATCAATAATTCCTTCAGCTATCATTGAGAACCTATATCTTGAAAAAACCTTAATTTAGGCCCTCAAAATGGCCCCAGAAGTTAAAACTTGCTAAAAATAGTAAATTGCCAAAATTGGCAGAAAATTGTTTTGAGCCAGTCGGCAAAGGTGGGTGGCCACCGATATCCACCTGGATCAGTTGGGTTCAAGGCTACCTACCAAAGAGGAAAGTAGGACTAGGGTGCGTAATAGGACTACAACTTCATGTGATTCTCAGACAAACTGAGGGTATGGCCGACATGCAGAGTCAAGATTTCCGAGGAATGGCATGATTGAGCCCCCAAAATGAATCTCCTCGACGATACCTTTCCAACGAGCTATCACACGCCTAAAACGGAGATCGTATGCAAAAGTTACGACCCCGGGAAGTTGATGCA
>JZKD02S1725887.1:0-18407 GCA_000966675.3 Picea glauca
ACCCCACTTAAATGTTCAAGTACAAGATGATTCAAAATGAAAATGTCTCCTTGGTATATATAGGAGACTAGGAGGTATAATTACAACTAATGGCCTAAAGCCGACATAAACAAAAGAACATTACTAATATAATATGCCCCAATTAAGGGGTAATGAGCCAATATTAGGGCTTAACAGAATCACTATAACAAGCTTTATTTTTTATTTTAGAGTTATTTATTTTGCATGCAACTTTTCTGTTATAAGGTAACTTCATTATAAAAGTGATCCCCACTTCTCTTTATAAAAGTGGGTCACTTCATAAAGTAGCTTACACTATCATGTGGTTATTTGGTTACCATTTATGCCTTTTTTTTAAAAGGGCATAACTCTCACATCGAAAGTTTGTTTTCAGTGCCGTTTTTTTTTAAACCGCATAACTTTTCGAGATCTTTCCATCCAGATAATTAGTTTTAGTTTTTAAATCCACATTATCTGCATATTTAATATGACTTATACAAGTAATGTCTTTCTTACCATCAACAACTATTTCCAATGGAAATCCCATATGGAAGATTTATTAAGAAGTAAAGGCCTGTACCAGATTACCTTGGGAAAGGAAACACCACCCACTGATGATGATAAGAAATTCAAATGGGATAATAGGAATGACGAAGAACGTGCACTAATCAGAATGTCCATCTCTGCTAATTTAAGGTACCACCTTCAAGGAATTGATGACCCTGAAGAATCTTGGAACACGATTGAATCTGTGTTTGGTAAAATCAATATTATTCGAGCACAACAGTTAGAAAATAAAATACTGACCTTGATTCCAAGTGATTTTTCTTGCCTTGGATACCATCTATCTAAGTTTAAAACACTCAGAATTTTATGTGAATAATGTAAGATAAAAATGGAGGAAGAGCATTGCATATATCTTATTCTTTCTAAGCTATGTAGTGCATATTCTGTGTTTGTATCTACATTTTATGCCATGAGAGAGGCTTTAGGGAAAGCTTATGAAAAACCCACTCTTGAGTCCTTTTGTGCTTCTTTGATTAGAGAGGAAGATAAGCTTGTACAACTTGGAGTGATCAAAACTGCAGGTACCTCCAACAAATCCTTAGTTGCCCAGTAGAAAGATAAACCCAAGTATCCCAAGAAGCAACATCCTCGTTACAACAACAAACAACATAAGGGTCCCAAACCCACTCAGACAACTTCAGCTCCTAATGGTGACAAAGGAGCAAAATATAAAAGTAAGAATACTAATAGACATTTCAACTTTTGTGATAAAGATGGTCATGATGAGTCCAATTTAGGGATGATTTTAAGGATGGAAATTTATTTTAAAATGTAGAAACCTTGGCAAATCTTACTAATCCTTCATATGCCAATTATAAATGATTTGCGATATTTTTGTAAAAATATTCAAATTTCTAAGGATTTTATATAGTTTTTATAAAATTTTGGCGATTTTAAAGGTAAAATAATTTTATCCTATAGAATTTGGGCAAATCATTTTTAAAATAGAAAATATTGGTTTTGGAAAAAACATGGAAAATTAGCCCATGAGAGAAATTTAGCCCCTAAAATCATCCTTGGTCCAAATGTTTCAAGAAGATGGCAGCCTTAGAAGTAGTGATGAAGAAGCATAACATCAATATTGATTCTTCTTCTTCTTCTTATTCTTCTTCTCATGGACATGCACTTTCTGCTTCTGGTTTCTCCTTCAATACACCTTCTACTACTACTTGTTCTTCTGATGAGTGGCTTATTGATTCAGGAGCATATTATCATATGGATAAGGATAAAGCCATATTTTCTACTCTCAATGAATGTAACACCAAGAAAATATTTGTTGGTGATGATAGATCTCTTAGTGTTGTAGGATCTAGAACAGTTCAGGTAGAAAATGGTCATTTCAATGATGTATTATGTGTTCCAAATATTTCTTGTAACCTTCTATCAATATATCAAATCACTCATTCAGGTGAAGGTAAAATTGTAGATTTTTTACCTCACCAAGTTGTAATCAAGGTTCTAAATGATCCTAAGCATGTTCTTGCAACTGGAATTGCTAATGATATTACCAGGTTGTACAAATTTAACAACTTTGGGTCATCAATTTTTTCATCAGTTTTTGTTGCTCATAGCGATGACTTGACCAAACTTTGGCATGAGCGGTTTGGTCATCTAAACTATCGCTCATTGCAGCAACTATGTTATCAACACATGGTGACTAGTCTTCCTCTTGTTTCATGCAGAGATGGTGTGTCAGTTGTGTTCTCAACAAACATCATCACGACAATTTTGACAAACGTGCCTCTTGGCATGCCTCGGGCCCTTTACAACTTGTTCACAGTGATTTGTGTGGTCCACTTTCTTCTCCTTCCTTTTCTGGATGCAAGTATTTCTTAACTTTCATTGATGATTTTTCCAGACGTACTTGGGTTTGCTTCTTAAAACTTAAGAGCGAAGTTTTTGGCCTACAAGGCCCTTGTAGAAAAGCAATCTGGGCATCAAATTCAAAAGTTAAGAACAGATAATGGAAGCGAATATGTGAACAATAATTTTACAAGTTACTGCACTACACAGCGCATCCAAATGCAACACACTGTTCCATATACACCACAAAAAAATGGTGTTGCTGAGAGAAAGAACCGCACATTAAAAGAAATCGCTAATTGTATGATCCAATCTAAGGGATTAAGTCTAAAGTATTGGGCGGAAGCAATCAACTATGTAAATTACATAGTCAATCACACTCCCACAAAGGCTCTTAAAAATGTAACACCGGAAGAAGCTTGGTATAAAATTAAACCAAATGTAAGTCACTTCCATGTATTTGGTAGTATAGCATGGGCTCACATTCTTGATGAGAAAAAGAAAGCATTGCAGCCTAAAAGTGAGAAGTGCATATTTGTTGGTTATTCTGAAGACATCAAAGGTTACATACTTCCTTCACATTGTAATGAAATTATTATTAGAAGAGATGTTAAATTTGATGAAAATCTCTTGGCCTGTGAGCCTAATTTGATGATTGTGCCTTCTTCGGTTTGCGAGCCATCTTCGGAATTTGTGCCTTCTTATGATCTAGTTTCTTCTTCAGATGATGACAATGAGGATGAAAATCCACCTCCGCCTGCTCACCCTCCTCCAGATGATTCTTTTAAACCTGAACCATCACCAACTCCACCGCTTCCTCGATGGGTCCGTTCAACACGCGAAGCAGCTGGTGATCTTGTTGGTGATCCTTCAGATCAACATTAGACACGTTCATAGTTCCAACAAACCTCCTCTCTTTTGGCTCAAGTTTCAGAAACTTATGATCCAGAGACATTTGCAAAAGCTTCAGGTCATCCACATTGGGATACAACAATGAATGAAGAGTATCGTTCTTTAATGGAAAACGATACTTGGGATCTTGTACCTCCTCCAAAAGGAATAAAACTTGTTAGATGAAAATGGGTCTACAGAACTAAGAATGCATCAGATGGAAGTGTTGAAAGACACAAGGCTTGGTTAGTTTCCAAAGGATTTTCCCAAGTTGAAGGAATTGACTATAATGAAACCTTTTCCCCTGTAGAAAAAATCTACATGGAAAAACCTCCTGGCTATGTCCAGAATGACTCTAGCCTTGTTTGTCACCTTAAGAAATCTCTTTATGGTCTCAAGCAAGCTCCCCGATCTTGGTATGCCAAAATGGATAGCTTTCTTATTGCCACTGGATTCTCTAGATGCCATTCTGATCCTAATGTCCATACCAAGAAAGTAAGAAGCCATCTCATAATCCTTGTCCTTTATGTTGATGACCTTATCCTTACTGGTAGTGACTCAAAACTTTTAAGCCGTGTGAAAATCAGCCTTAAGAAGAAATTTGAAATGACAGACTTAGGTTTTTTTCACTATTTCCTTGGCCTCCAAGTTTTGCAAACCAATGAAGGAAATTTTCTTTTCCGGTCTAAGTATGCTTGTGACCTTCTTCATCAATTTCACATGGACGATTGTAAACCAACCCCTTCTCCCTTCCAATCTGGAGTAAAGCTTTTTGCCACCTATACTTCTCCTGAAGTTGATGCCACCCTGTATCGTCAGTTAGTTGGTAGCCTCTTATACTTGAATCATACCCGTCCTGATCTTTCCTTTGTTGCTAGTATTATTGCCCGATATATGCAAACACCCCATGAAAGCCATTAGAAGTTATCTAAAAGGATACTTCTCTATGTTCATGGTACAGTTCAGTTTAGGATGCATTACAGTTCAGGGGGGACTCCCTTATTGGTTGGTTTCATTGATTCAGATTGGGCCGACAACCTCGATGATCAGAAGTCTACTACAGGTTATGTTTTTAGCCTTGGTTCAGGACCTACCACTTGGGCCTATAAGAAACAACAGACTATTTCACTTTCTTTAGAAAAAACAAAGTACCGAGCAATGGTAAATGCAAGTCAGGAAGCCCTGTGGCTTCGACAGATCCTTTCAAAGTTTGGATTCCAACACCCGCATCTGACCAGCCTTTGGTGTGACAATCAGAGTGCCATCAATCTCACCAACGACCCAGTTCAACATTAGCACAAAAAACACATCGAGCTACACATGCACTTCATCAGAAAGCTCATTCATGATCAAGTTATTGAAGTGCTCTTTTACCCTACAAAAGATCAAGTTGCAGAAATTTTCACAAACTCTCTTACAGAAGAGAAGTTTTCCAAACTTTGATCTATGTTAGGAGTTCAGGAAGTTGTCATTAAGGGGGGATAGGCTCTAATGCCTCCTTCCTTCTCCTATTGTGTCACTACTATAAATCCTTCAATCCTATCCCAAGTTGTTCTTAAGGGGGGATGTTAGGATATTTAAATACTTAGGAGTTAGTAAGATCTACTTGGTCTATTGTGTCGTTAGGTAAAAGTCTATTTTATAGTGTGTTTCTTTAGTATGCATTAGTATGCATTTGTAGTTAGGAAATCTGATGGTCACGATATGTTCCCGTCATAGAGTTATCCGACGGTTCATACTCTCCTCGATATTAACGGCCATTGATCCATTACTTAACACCCGATTGGTCCATGATCTCTATTTAAAGAGCATGGAGGGTCATTTGTCGATGATCGATTGTGAGAAATTTTCTTGTAAAATCTCTCTGTAATACTTTTCTTTGCTTTAATAAACTGCTCCAAGTGCCCGCGTTGGTTAGGGTCGTGGATGTTTCCCCGTAGGGGTTTTACCATGTGAAAACATCGGTGTGTTGATATTTGATCTGGTTATGTGAGTGGTTGCTGAAGGTGTTCTCTCTTTGTTGGAATACCTGTGTTGTCGAACAAGTTTTACCATGTCAAAACATTAGTGTGTTGATCTTTGATATGGTTGTGTAAGTAGTTACTAAAAGTGTTCCTCCTCTATTGGAATACCTGCGTTTTATAACATGGTATCTTAGCCTGTTTGAAAAACTGCTCCTGTTGTAGATCGAGATCGTGAAGCTGAGTTGTATCATCTTTGTTTTCTACAATTTTCGTATATTTATGGGCTGAGAAGAATATTCCATTGCGTCTGGAATGCTCATTTAATTCAACAACACTTTTATTTTCTCTCGAAAAGGTTTCTGTTTTCCCAAGATACAGTTATTTCAACTAGATCTGGAGGTATAAAACCCAAATACGCCATTTTTAATTTTTTTACAGAGTATTATTTTGGTTTTATATTGTTTGTTTCCGGGTTGCTACTCTTTTATATCAGTGTATTCTCTTTGCCCCGCACCCCGTGTGATCTTGGAAAATTAGAAATAGATAAGAAAAGGTGCATTTTTCGAGTAAGCTAACCGAGATCTAACCCTTGTCATCAAGAAGCGAAAGTTTTTTCTTTTGTGAAAAGAGTTGTTTTTTTAGCAAGCTCTCCAAGGCCATCTTCAACAACAACAACAACAACAATCCTCTTGCTAAACAATGCAATATGTTTTGCTAGCCCACTTGGTTAAAATTTTCCTTATTAAGTAAGAGTTCTTGAGTTCAAGTCTCTCTTTTTGTTAATTTTTTTGAAAAATCTCATGCTCCATTGTAAAACGAATTTCACTTCAAGTATAAAAGTGAATCACTATACGTAGTTTTAATATTTTATTTTAGAGTTATTTATTTTGCATGCAAATTTTATTTTATAAAGTAACTTCATTGTAAAAGTGATCCCCACTTTTTTTTATAAAAGTGGGTAACTTCATAAAACAACTTACACCATCATGTGGTCCTTTGGTTACCTATTATGTCTTTTTTTTTTAAATGACACAACTTTCACATCCAAATTCCCTTTTCAGTGTCGTTTTTTTTTAAACCGCCTAATTTTTCGATATATTTCCATCCAGATCATCAGTTTCAATTTTTAAATCCATATTATATACATATTTAATATGGTTTCTTCAAGTAATCTTTTTCTTGCCAACACCAACTACTTCCAATGGAATCCCATATGGAGGATTTATTAAGAAGTAAAGACTTGTACCAGATTACCTTGGGAAAGGAAACAAAACCTACCGATGCTGATAAGAAAGTCAAATGGATTAATAAGAATGATGAAGCATGTGGATTAATCGGAATTTCCATCTCTCTTGATTTAAAGTTCTACCTTAGACAAATTGATAAACCCGATGGCGATTGGGAAAAGATTGAATTTGTGTTTGGTAAACACAATATTATTCGGGAACAAAAGTTAGAAAATCAAGTACTGAATTTAAGTCCAAGTGATTTTTCTTTCATTGAATACTATCTATCTAAGTCTAAAACACTCATAATTTTATGTGAAGAATGTAAGATAAATATGGATGAAGAGTGTTGCATCTATATTATTCTTTCTAAGCTAGGTAGTGCATATTCTGTGTTTGTATATATTTTTTATTGCATGAAAGAGGCTCTAGGGACAACTTATCAAAAACCCACTCTTGATTCCTTTTGTGATGCTTTGATTAGAGAGAAAGATAAGCTTGTACAACTTGGAGTGATCAATGTTGTAGGTACCTCCAACAAAGCCTTAGTCTTCCATCAAAAAGACAAACCCAAGAATCCCAAGAAGCAACATCCTCGCCACAAAACCAAAAAACATAAGGGTCCCAAACCCACTCAGACAACTTCTTCTCCTAATCGTGACAAAGGAGAAAAATATAAAAATAAGAAGACTGACAGACATTGCAACTTTTGTGATAAATATGATCATGATGAGTGCAAATGTTTCAAGAAGATGGCAAATTAAAAAAAAAATGATGAAGAAGCACACCATCAATATTGATTGTTGGATTACTGAGAGGGGGAGGTGAATCAGTAATAGAACAATTTAATCATTTTTAACCATAAAATGCAAGTGTTATATTAATGTAGCATTATCATCCAATAGTTGTAGAGTAAATAAACAATGAAAAAATGAGAAATCATACACATACACAGTACACCAATGTTTTTACGTGGAAATCCAAAGCGGGGGAAAACCACATAATGTTTTTTTTTTATATTTCCTTAAGAATTACATTCATTGGAAGCACCAACTTCCTTTGTTTTCCAACTTCAACTGGAAGAAGGCTCCAACCCCCTATTTTCTCAGGCTAAAACCTAAGGGAAGCTCCAACTCACCAATTCTCTGTCTACAACTAGAAGAAGGCTACAACCCCATATGTTCTCCAGCTACAACCAGAAGGTGGATACAACCACCTATCCTTGTCCCATCCAACCACCATGAATTATAAGTAGAATGATGGAACCATTGTCACACTATCACTGTGAGATATATTTATGTAAACATGTACCAATCAACCTGCACCAAACAACATGTACCAATAACCTGAACCATGCATCAATCATGTATCAAAATTAGCATAAACAAGTACACCAACAATGCACCAACCTATACCTCAATCTGTACCATCAACGAGTGCATCAACCATGCACCAAATATGTACCAACATCATCAACTATACACCTCATGTATGTGCCAACTCATCAACTACTTGTCTTAACCATGTACCCAACCTCAACCAAAATCCCTCATCAATTTTATCATACAAATATGATTTGTAACTTTGTAATAGACCTCGTGTATATGGTCACATACCTACAAACCTTCCTTAACAAGAGACTAGCATTTTCATCAAATTTTACTTTAGTCTCATATGACTAGTTTTGGATTAGTCAACAACCCTAACTTGAAATTATCATAATTGTGTACTTATAATGAATAAATATCTGGAAATAGTAAGCAATGTTATTCAATGTATTTTATGCAATTCCTCCAGGTTTCACTGCTTGGAACCTCTTAGAAAAGGAGTTATAGAAAAAATGGCATACCTTGTTGAATTATGGCTTATTCTATAGAGCGATCTTGTAAAGTATGCCCCACATATAATATTTGTTTTATGGATATAAAAATAATAAAAAACATACTACAGACTGTACTCTAACCAATACATTTGGTCTTACTAAATTTGGATCTATTGTGAAAAAGTTATGACGTTTTTACCCGAAACACCTATTTTAGACTAGTTTCAGGACTAGACACAAACCCTATTTTCCATGGAGTGTAACTCCAAAAATAAAAAGATCCACAAGATGAAATGTTTATCACATTTACTTGGATATGTTTCCTCAATGATATCTATATTTTGTGGTCTGAATCATTCTAGAAAAAAAATTTATTGCAAAAATGGTGAGATGACCTGTAAATAACATACCTTAGAAAGCATCATCAAAAGAATTTATCCTCCCTTGAATTTCATCCTTCTTTACTTCACCTTCCCTCTAAAATTATCCTTAGATATCCTTTAGTTACCTCAGTCACTTGTAGATATTCAATATGCTCAAGTGTAATTAAAATGAGAGACCCTTTCCTCGTATTTATACTTTTATGTAGCTTCCTCAAGGGGTTACCTTCTAACCATCTTAAACCACTTTCCTTATTTTAGGGCTAACCCACTTCTAACCACTTGTCCACTTAGTAATTTCTCTATTAAATTTATTATTTAAATAGTTTATTTTTTATCCACTTTGACTTATAGTACACTCATCACTTCACTTTATTATTTAAATAATTTCTTCTTTGCAACCACTTTGACTACTTTGACCTTTTGGGGATTCTAGATGACTCATGAGGGTTATCCAACTTTACATGGTCATAAATCTCTAACCGTGAGGAGTTATGTGATGTTCTACATACCAAAGAAAATGACATGACATGTAATATCCATCTAGAATAGTCTTACCTTCAAATATATTAAAACTCATACCATTATACATCAAAGAAACTTGGGTCTATTACCCTAACCTTTGTGCTACCAAAATTCGGTAGCAGACTTTCTTAAAGGGTTGAAATCAATGACAGCCAACCCAAATAATTGAAAATATCCTCCTTTGGCATTGATGACAACAATATAATGCAATATTGAAGTCATATTACTCATTCTCCCCCTTGTGACCATCTCTCCCCCCGGAACCATGCCTCTGTGCTCTTTCTCCAAGCATTTACCTTTTCATATGATAAATGTAAGGTAGCTAGAGAGATAGTGGGGAGGCCTAGAGGGCCCATAGTGATAATAGTGGAGGCCATTCAATGTAAGGTGTACTAGGTGGACTAGGTCCACTATATTATTAAATAAGGCCCACTATGGTAGTTAGATATAATAAATCTGCAAGATATTGAAGTTTTACAATCTGCAATTTTCAGGGTTTTTTCCGCAGACAACGACGTGATTTGTTTTTTATTTATTTAGTAGTTGGAAACCAAATTTGCCCAAACAAATTACATATATGAGTTCCTCTCACAATTTCACCCAATTTCAAAAACAAATCAGTCGAAACGGAGTCTGGGAAGTGAAGTTATGAGCATTTTAAATTCAACAGTTTTTCAGGGTTTTTTTTCGAAAAAAGCCGCGATTTTTTACTGTAACTTATTGTTCTATTTTTTGGGTTTTTTTGTGACAGTTGTGGGAAAAAAGAGTTCATAGGGTGCTCAAATGGTTATTTCCTCTCAAACCCTCAAATAAATTCTACAAATTACTGAAGCATTCAAAGTCCAATTGTATGACACATTGAATGACACATTGGATGACTTTGTAAATGGCCTCACATACAGACTCAATGATAGTTTTTGTAGTATTCAAGATTCTTTGGATAACATGAAAGAGAGGTTTCTTATGGCAGACCTCAGGGATGAATATAATCAATAAATGTATGTTTGGTATGATTTTGAGTCTGATTGCAATGATTAGTATATGGATAGTTGTCATTTATGGGATGACAACCACTTCCATATTTTATTTGATGAATCTACTCCACCTTCTATAGAGAACATCAATGTACCACATCAGGAGCTAGTTGTCAGCGTCCATCCTGAATATTATACAATGGTATTGTTTCTTCCAGATTCATCTTTGATGATCTCCCACTATGTGGATGGATATTCTTATTTGGATCCTCATGATAGGTGTAAGTATTGGGAGCATAATTTTCAGTTGGTTATTGGGTGCTGATATCTTCCATGCGGGGTTCACATGAGAAATTGGACATGAAACCCTAGTTTACAATGGTGGTTGGACTACTTCAGCATGGTGGCTACCATTTCTCAATGGGACCCTGGTTCTCTAGTCTACTTCAACACTATGGTCCACACTTATCCATGGGACCCTGGTATATGGTTGTACATCAAGCGTTGAGGACAACGCTTTCATAAAGGGAATGGAATGTAAGGTAGATAGAGAGGTAGTGGGGGGGTCCATAGGGCCCATAGTGATAATAGTGGAGACCATTCAATGTAAGGTGGACTAGGTCCACTATATTATTAAGTAAGGCCCACTATGGTAGTTAGATATAATAAATATAAGATGACTTCTTAAAAGGTTATACTTCTAGAAGATTCCTCCTCTAGAATGTTCTTAGGTGATGGTAGCACTATATAAAGGGGTTCAAGCAATGTAATGAGACATGAAGAGAGTTTTGTATTTGTAGCGGTAGATCATTAGGAGGAATCCCCCTCAAAGAGGCAAGTGAATAGGAGATGATCCATTCCATAATATGATTCATTGTATGGTGTTGCCCTACCTCAAGGGTTTGGTAATAATATAATGTGGTTTCTTCTATATTGATTTGTGGATATATTGTGTATTCAATGTTTTTGGTGATTATATTTGTATATCTATTCAGGTTCTTTACAAGTGGTATCAGATCACTTTCCTTGGAAGACATTGTGGGCAAATATTTTTTATTTTTGCAAATGTTTTTTTTCTTCGGAGAAGAAAAAAGAGGGCAGCAACATTCCATAAATTTTTGGTATATTTATGTGAAAAAATTGTAGATATGATTTCCTCTCAGAAAAACACCCAAGTTTAAAAACAAAATTGTCTAAAACGGAGTCCGGGAAATCAAGATATTGAAGTTTTAAAATCTGCAATTTTTTCAGGGTTTTTTCCGTGGACGACAACGCGATTTGTTTTATTTATGTAGAATATGGAAGAAAAATCTGCCCAAACAAATTAAATATCTGAGTTCCTCTCACAATTTCACCTAATTTCAAAAAAACAAAAAGCCGAAACGGAGTCCGGGAAGTGAAGTTATGAGGATTTTAAATTCAGTAGTTTTTCCAAAAAACGCTGCGATTTTTTGCAGTAATTTATTGTTTTATTTTTTGGGTTTTTTCATGACAACGGTGGGACTGCAGAGTTCATAAATTTTCATAGGGTTCTCAGATGGCTATTTCTTCTCAAACCCTCAAAGAAATTCTACAGATTACTGAAGCATTCAAAGCCCAATTGTTTGACACATTGAATGGCTTTGTAGATGGTCTCACAGATGACCTCAATGATAGTTTTCGTAGTATTCAAGATTCATTAGATAACATGCAGGATATATTTATTATGGCGGACCTCATGGATGAATATAATCAAGAAATATATGCTTAGTATGATTTTGAGGTTGATTGCAATGATTGGTGTATGGATAGTTTTCATTTCTGGGATGACAATCACTTCCATATTTTATTTGATGACTCTACTCCACCTTCTGTAGAGAACATCAATGTCCCACATCAGGAGCTAGTTACCAGCATCCATCTTGCATATTCTACAGTGGTATTATTCCTTCCAAATTCTTCTACGACCCTTTTCCACTATGTGGATGGATCTTCTTATTTGGATTCACATGATAGGTTTCAGTCTTTGGAGCATCATTTTGAGTTGGTTATTGGGTTCCAAAATCTTCCATGGAGAGTTCACATGAGCGCTTGGACATGGGACCCAGGCTTACAATGGCGGCTGGACTACTTCAACATGGTGGTTTTCCTTTCTACATGGGACCTTGGTTCTCTAGTCTTGTTCAACATTATGGTCCACAATTATCCATGGGACCCTGGTATATGGTTGTACATCAATCATTGAGGAAAACACTTTCATAAGGGGGATGGAATGTAAGGTAGCTAGAGAGGTAATGGGGAGGCCTAGAGAGCCCATAGTGATAATAGTGGAGGCTATTCAATGTAAGGTGGACTAGGTGGACTAGGTCCACCATATTATTAAATAAGGTCCACTATGGTAGTTAGATATAATAAATGGGTAGTTCTTAGAAGGTTCTACTTCTAGAAGATTCCTCCTCTATAATGTTCTTAGGTGATGGTAGCACTATATAAAGGGGTTCAAGCAATGTAAGAGGAAATGAAGAGAATTATTGTATTGTGAGCTGTAGCTCAATAGGAGGATGCCCCCTCGAAGAGGAAAGTGAATAGGAGAGGATCCCTTCCATAATAGGATCCATTGTATGGTGTTTACCTACCTCAAGGGTTTGGTAATAATAAAATGTGGTTTCTTCTATCTTTGCTCTGTGGATCTATTGTGTATTCAATATTTGTGGTGATTATATTTGTAGATCTATTTAGGTACTTAACAATAAATATCTCCCCCTTTGTCATCAATGGAAAAGGTATCTTTCCATCCAGGGCTGCTCCCCCTGACTGAACTCTTCCTGAAATTGATATCCCAACCTGAACTATCCTCTTTATGGTGCTTCCTTGTGTAAATATAAGACATATAAGATAATAATTCAAAAGAATTCATTTTGGAGTAGAAATTACTCCGAGTCTCTAGCGAAGATACTCAAAGGCTTCCCTTGGAAGTGGTTTTGTAAAGATGTCTGCCATTTGTTCTTTTGTGCCCACATATCCAACTCTGATGTTCTTCTCTGCAACCTGTTCCCGTAGAAAGTGATACTTTGTTGGAATGTGTTTCGTCTTGGAGTGCATCACCGGGTTCTTTGAGATACTGATGACACTTGTATTATCACAATAGATTGGAACGGGCTCATCATACTCAACCTGTATATCTATCAAAGTTTGTTTCATCCATAGAACTTGAGTACAACATCCTGCTGCTGCAATATACTCTACTTCGGTTGTAAATAAAGATATTGATGATTGCTTCTTTCTTAGCCAAGATACTAAAAACTCACCCAAGTAGACTGTTGCTCCACTGGTGCTTCGTCGGTCATCAATGCAACCTACCCAATCTTCATCTATGTAGGAAATAAGTGATATATCCTTAAATTTTGGATACCATAATACAAACTCTTATGTTCCTTTGAGATATATGAAAATCATCTTTACTACTAGTATATGTGATTCCTTTGGTGTTTCTTGAAATCATGTCACATGTCCAATTGTCTGCATTACATTTGGTCTGGATGTTGTCACATATAGTAAGCAACCAATCATTGACTTGTATTTCCTCTAGTCTGTAGACTTTGAATCATCATTTTTGCTCAACTTGCAACTGGTTTTCATAGGAGTGGTAACTTGTTTGCAATATTCCATTCCAAACCTCTTAGCATTTCTCTGATATACTTAGTTTGAGAAATAAAAATTCCTTGGTTGCTTTGACCCAGAAAGAAGGATAGTTCTCCAAGTAATGATATTTCAAATTCATTCTGCATATCCTTTGCAAATTTCTGGCTTAACCTGTCATCATTACTTCCAAAAATAATATCATCATCATAAACTTCAATTAATAAAATACTATCTTGAGTTACCTTAATGTAGAGGTTGTTGTTTGCACTTCCTTTTCTAAACCCTGACTGTTGTAGATATTTATCCAGTCTAGAGTACCATGCTCTAGGAGCCTGTTTTAGACCATACAAGCCCTTCTTCATTTTTCACACATAATCTGTGTTCTCTCACAACTGAAATCCTTCAGGTTGTTCGATGTATAATTTTTCTTCAAGTTACCCATTCAGAAAAGTTGATTTCACGTCCATTTGATACACTTTAATATTATTGGAGCATGGATAAGATAAACGCAATCAGATTGCTTCCATTCTGGAAACTAGAGCAAATGTCTCTTCAAAGTCGATTCTTTCAACCTGTGTGTATCCTTTACATACCAATCTAGTTTTGTTCCTTGTAACATGTTCATATTCATTCAATTTATTTCTAAAAACCCACTTTGTGCCAATCACATTCTTATTCTTTGATCTTGGAACCAATTCCCAAGTGTCATTCTTCTTTATTTGATCCAATTCTTCATCCATGGCCTTATTCCAAAATTCATCCTTTCTGGCCTATTCAAAACTATTTGGTTCAATCATAGATAAGAGTGCTAGGTGAATTTGTTCTGGTGAACATATTCTTCTTTTAGTCTCAACTCCTGCATCCTTGTTTCCGATAATCTGATCTGAAGGATGATTCTTTTGTACTTGTTTTCTAGGTGTCTTTGGAGGCACTTGTTGAAATTTCTCTTCTACTTATGTTTGATATTCTTCATATTCCTCTTTTACTTCTTCTTCATCTTTTGCTTCTTCTTCATAAAGTTGTTCCACTGATTCATTTTCTTCTTCCTTTGATTCTCATCCACCTGTTTTATCAATTGTTACATTGATGCTTTCCACAACTTTGTTCAATCTCATATTGTAACACTTGTATGCTTTCCTTGTACTTGAGTAACCAACGAGTACTCCTTTGTCCACAAGAGATTCAAAATGTCTCATTCTTTCATCTTCTCTTTTGATGTAGCATTTGCTTCCAAATATTCTGAAGTGCTTCACATTTGTTGGTCTTCCTTTCCATAGTTCATAAGGAGTTTTTTCATTGTTGTTTCTGAGCATTACTCTGTTTTGAATGTGAACTGTTGTATGCATTGCATGTGTCCAAAAAATATCTGTCAATTTGGAATCCATTAACATTGTTTGAGCCATTTCCTATGTAATTAACATCTATAATGTTCCTTTGTCTTTGAACCACTCTCTGAACCAATATATGAATCCATGCTCTCATCCACTGTCATATATCTGTCCAAACCTGCTAAGTGTTCTTACAAATCCATCTATGTCCATACTGTCCAAGACTCTACTGCACAACTGTCCATAATGTTGACCCATTTATTATTATACTATCATGAAGTCTTCACTACTACAACTATCAAACTGTACTTTTGTTAACTGACTGCTCTGGATCTGTCTACTCAAACTTTGCAAGATGCTAAAAGGATGGTTATTTGGTCTGTCACAACTATCTCATAGACTTCCCCTGTCTAGTATACATGTTACCTGAGACTCCCTAAGCCGGATGGCTCAGAACAATTCCTTCTCTGATGTGTATTCATCATCATCTTCATTGGTAGATTCATCATCTCTCTAAGATCTGAATTCTTTCTTTCTATCCGTGGATTCATCTTTCACTACAATGCCTGAAAGTAAAATCTCTTGAACATGTTCCTTAGTCACTCATCCTTCTTTTATTTCAGTTATTTTCCGAACCTTTTTGTATCTGACATCTTTCTTTTTCTCTGTAGAATTTTTTTCATCTCGTTTTATTTCCAATCTTGCGATCTCTGGGACTTGGTCTTTGTTCACCTGTTCTTCATGTTTTCTTATCCATACTTTCTTATATCTGATATCAGTTTTCTCTTTCATGGAAGTATCAATCATGCTTCTACAATCACTAGTTATGTATCCATAGTTATGACATTTGTAATATTCAATGTTATGTGGGGCCACATAGACATTTCATTCTTGAACATTTTTATAATCCCTGGAATCTGCAATCTTATGTCCAAAATTAGTACAATAAAAAAATGACCATAAAAGAAATTTGCATACCTGGGAGTGAATGATATTCTTTGTAGTGTAGTCCTTCTAAATTTTTTCCTTCACTGATCATGATCACGATTGAAGCTTCTTTGTGGCTTGAACATGGATGGTTTTCTTGAATATGTATCTTTAATAGTTTTCTTAGATTTTGGTTGACCACGATTCATTCCTTTGAGTACTTCTGTATAACTCTTTCTATTTTCTTCATTCTTCTTTTCTAGCAACCTAGAGTGCTTCTCTTCATTCTCTATAATTGATGTGGATGTTTCTATCTCTTCAACTTTCTTGTTGAGATTTATGATTTTACTTCTCAATGTGACAACTTCTTCTTCATGCTTCTCAACCTCTTTTTATTTCTTCATTATCTGAGACTTCGTGAATTCTTCTATTATTTTCGCTTCTTCAAACTGGATTTTTAATGTGATTATTTCTTCTTCAAGTCCTTTCTCTTATTGAAAAAACTTTACCTCAAGCTGGTTTAGATCGTTAGTTCTTTCTTTAAGATGATATGTCAATATATTTTATCTTATTTCTTCTTCTTCCTTTTGTGCTGCTATGTTGGATTCCAAATACTGATTTTGATATTTAAGATTTTCTTTGATATTTCTGGCTTCTTCTAGTTGATTTCTTAAGTTCTTGATGACCTGTTGGGCTTCTTAAAAAATGTGAGAAAATTCTTTTTGTTTCATCAATTATTTCTTGAGTGACTTGTTTTCTTCTCTTTCTTTTCTTATTTCATCTAAAACACTAATCAATTCTTCTTCATAATTGTCTTCTTTTTCAATTATTTTTGATGTCTCATTTCCTTCATGACATTCTATTTCAAGATATCCACATTTTTCACAATTAAATAAAAACAACATACCTCTGTTGATTATGTACTCTTCATCTTCTGAATCTGTTTGACATGGTGAACATATTTCTTCTTGATCTGTACCTGCATCTTCTTTGGCATTTTCTGAATCTGCGATAGGTGAAGAATATATATTATGTAACTTATCCCAAAGTTCTTTGGCTGATGAACATTTACCAACATTTTCTCTTACCGGATTAGGTAATCCTTCCCAGATGAAATCCATTTCTATTTTTGTATTCTTCTTCAATTCCTTCTTGGTTGTAGTCTTTTCCCTTTTTGAACTATCATATCATGTAACAACTGGTAGCCAAATATAATACCACTGTGCCTATAAAAATACTTTCGTCCTTCCACTCCATAGCTCATAATTTAATCCATTCTGACCATTAAACAATGGTACTCCATTCTCATAATAATCCCCAATCTCCTTCCAGTGGTTAAACTGTGTCCTGAAAAAACTCGCTCTAATACCAATTGTTGGATTACTGAGAGGGGGGTGAATCAATAATAGATCAATTTAATCCTTTTTAACCATAAAATGCAAGTGTTATATCAATGTAGCATTATCATCCAATAGTTGTAGATTAAATAAACAATGAACAAATGATAAATCATGCACATACATAGTACACCAGTGTTTTTATGTGGAAACCCAAAGCGGGAGAAAACCACAAAATGTTTTTTCTTATATGTATTTAAGAATTGCATTCATTGGAAGCACCAAATTCCTTTGTTTTCCAGTTGCAACTGGAAGGAGGCTCCAACCCCTTAGAATCTCAGGCTACAATTTGAGGGAAGCTCCAACTCCCCAATTCTCTAGATACAACTAGAAGGAGGCTACAACCCCCTATGTTCTACGGTTACAACGAGAAGATGGCTACAACTACCTGTCCTTGCCTTGTCCAAATTCCCTAAAATATAAGTAGAATGATCGAACCACTGTCACACTATCACTATTAGATATACTATTGTAAGCCTGTACCAATCAACCTGCACCAAACAACCTGTACCAATAACTTGAACCATGCATCAAACTTAACATAAACAAGTGTATCAACCATGCACAAACCTATACCTCAACTTGTACCATCAATGAGTGCATCAACCATGCACCAAATATGTACCAATCATGCATCAAATAGACATAAACTATGACTCATCAATATGTACCAATCATGCATCAAATATACATAAACTATGACTCATCAATATGTACCAACATCATCAACTATACAACTCATGTATGTGCCAACTCATCAACTACTTGTCTCAACCATGTACCCAACCAAAATACTTCATCAATTTCATCATCAAAATCTAATTTTGTAACTCTGTAATAGACCTGGTGTATATTATCACATACCTACAAACCTTTATTAACAAGAGACTAGCATTTTCATCAAATTTTACTTTAGTCTCACATGACTAGTTTTGGATTAGTCAACAACCCTAACTTGAAATAATCATAACTATGTACCTAT
>JZKD02S1725887.1:33032-43882 GCA_000966675.3 Picea glauca
TGTTTTGGTTATTCTGAAGATGTCAAAGGTTATAGAATTATTCAACCACATTGTAATGAAATTATTATTAGAAGAGATTTTAAATTTGATGAAAATCTCTTGGCTTGCGAGCTTAATTTGATGTTTGTGCCTTCTTTGGCTTGCAAACCTAATTCAACATTTGTGCCTTCTACGTCCAACGATCCATCTTCGACGTTTGTTCCTTCTTCTATTTTGGTTTCTTCTTCAAATGGTGACAGTGAGGATGAAAATCCACCTCTGTCTGCTCACCTTCCTCCAGATGAGTCGTTTGAACCTGAACCAACACCAGCTCCAACTCCACCACTTCCTAGATGGGTCCATTAAACACGAGAAGCAGTTGGTGATCTTGGCATTGATCCTTCATATCAGCTTCAGACATGTTCACAGTTTTAGCGAGCCTCTTCTCTTTTGGCTCAAGTTTTAGAGATTCATGATCTAGAGACATTTGCAGAAGTTTTAGGTCACCCAGATTGGGATACAACAATGAGTGAAGACTTTTTTTCTTTAATGGAAAATGATACTTGGGATCTTGTACCTCTTCCAAAAGGAAGAAAAATTGTCAGATGTAAATGGGTCTACAAAACTAAGTATGCATCAAATGGTAGTGTTGAAAGCCATAAGGCTTGATTATTTTCCAAAGTATTTTCCCAAGTTGAAGGAATTGACTATAATGAAACCTTTTCCCCTGTAGCCAAAATGAATTCCATCTACTTTGTTCTTTCCCTTGCTTCTTGATCACATAAATGGGAGGTCCATTAGATGGATGTTAAATCCACCTTCTTGCATGGATATTTTCAAGAATAAATCTACATGGAACAACCTCCTGGCTATGTCCAGAATGACTCTAGCCTTGTTTTACGCCTTAAGAAATCTATTTATGGTCTTAAGAAAGCTCCCCGAGCTTGGTATGACAAAATGGACATCTTTCTTATTGCCACTGGATTCTCTAGATGCCATTTTGATCCTAATGTCTATACCAAGAAAGTAGGAATCCATCTCATAATCCTTTTCCTTTACGTCGATGATCTTATCCTTATTGGTAGTGACTCAAAAAATTTAAACCATGTGAAAACCAGCCTTGAGAAGAAATTTGAAATGACAGACTTAGGCTTTTTTCACTATTTCCTTGGCCTCCAAGTTTTTCAAACCAATGAAGGAATTTTGCTTTCCCAATACAAGTATGGTTGTGACCTTGTTCATTGCTTTCACATGGACGATTGTAAATCCAACCCTTCTCCCTTCCAATCTGGAGTCAAGCTTACTGCCACCTGTACTTCTCCCGAATTTGATGCCACCTTGTACCATCAGTTAGTTGGTAGCCTCTTATACTTGATTCATACCCATCCTGATCTTTCCTTTGTTGTTGGTCTTGTTGCCCAATATATGAAAACAACCCATGAAAGCCATTGGAAAGAAACTAAAAGGATACTTCGCTATGTCCATGGTACAATTCAGTTTGAGATACATTATAGTTCAGGGGGGGATCCTTTATTGGTTTGTTTCACTGATTCAGATTGGGCTGAAGACCCTGATGATTAGAAGTCTACTGCAGGTTAAATTTTCATCCTTGGTTTAGGACCTATCACTTGGTCCTGTAAGAAACAATAGGATATTGCACTCTCTCCAGCAGAAGAAGAGTACCAAGAAATGGTAAATGCAAGTCATGAATCCTTATGGATTCAATAGATTCTTTTAGAGTTTGGATTCCAATAGCACCATCCGACCAGCCTTTGGTGTGACAATCAGTGTGCCATCAATATCACCAAAGACCCAGTTCAACATCACTGCAACAAACACATTGAGATACACATGTACTTCATCAGAAAGATCATTCATGATCAAGTTATTGAAGTGCTCTTTTTCCCTACAGAAGATCAAGTTGCAAACATTTTCACAAAGCCTCTAATAGAAGTGAAGTTTTCCAGACTTCTTTCTATGTTAGGAGTTTATGATGTTGTCATTAAGGGTGGATAGGCTCTAATGCCTCCTTCCTTCTCCTATTGTGTCACTATTGTAAATACTTCAATCCTATCCCAATCTGTTCTTAAGGGGGGATGTTAGGATATTTAAACACTTAAGAGTTAGTTAAGATCTACTTGGTCTAATGTGTCGTTAGGTAAAAGTGTGTTTCTTTGGTATGCATTAGTATGCATTTGTAGTTAGGAAATTCAACGGTCACGATATGTTCCCGATATAGAGTGATTTGAAGGTTGATAATATCCTTGATATTAACGACCATTGATCCATGGCTTACCACTCGATTGTTCCATGATCTCTATTTAAAGAGCATGGAGGGTAATTTGTTGATGATCGATTGTGAGAAACCCTCTTGTAAAATCTCTCTGTAATATTTTTCTTTTGCATTAATAAAATGCTCCAAGTGGCTGCATTGGCTGGGGCTGTGGATGTTTCCCCATAGGGGTTTTACCACATCAAAACATCAATGTGATTATCTTTGATCTGGTTGTGTGAGTGGTTACTGAAGGTGTTCGTCCTCTGTCGGAATGCATGTGTTGTCGAACAAGAGATGGGGGGAATAATTGGTTCAACAAAGGAGTCTGGATGAAGGTGTCGAGCAACAAAGTTGTAGTAGGCCGACCCTCGCTTGGAATTTCCCCTGTCTTGAGGAGTTGAGAAAGATGGGGAAAAAATGGCAACCAGGAGGAGGAGAAGATGCCCAAAGGAGGAAAAAATAGAATCGGAGGGATAATCTAGAGTCTATACATGAAAAAAGAATAGTTTAAATAAGACAATTTCCAATTCTTACCTCCATATTTTCCATTGAATTGATTGTGGAGAGCTCCAATAAGGCCTATTTGATAGAACGCAGACGAATTGTACTAGGCCAGGAAGACTTCAACTCACACTTTGAGTGTGCCATTAAAGCTAGCTTCCAACTCATGTGCACCACCATTCCCATCTAGTGAATGCTACTCATGTGGAAGGGACAGAGGAAGAGGGTAGAAGCTTGGGATATTAACTTCACAACTCGCATGATCTCCATATGTCACCCCATCTGGGGGATATGGATTTTTCATTTTACTGAATCATAGTGTCACCTAAAAAATATTATGTAGTGATTTTTTTTGAAAAATTAATTAATATTAACTAAAAACAATGAAAATGAATATGAATTATATCAAATGAAAGTAGATTCAATTCTAAAAATGTTGGTATCAGTTCCAAAAATAAATTATTTGTATTTGCAGGAGTCTGCTACCTCCAAAGTTGAAGTAATACAGAGAGAATTGAGAGTTTTCTGTAAATTGTCTCAATTGTAGGTTTTCGGCCGAAATAATATTTTGGTCGAAAAAAATAATTTTTCGGCCAAAAGACATTTTTAATGAAAGTCATTAGAAATAAACGGACTTTCAATCTTTCAAACAAAAAATAATCTTTTCAGTCGAAGATATTGTGTCGAAATTTCGTCGTTCGAAAAGAAACGAAGGGACACATCGTTTGGTGAGAAATCATATAAATATGTTGTTGGCTGAACTTCTTTTGTACAAACTCTCTCCATTTTTTTGCTTATGTGGAGCCACTAAAGAGAAGGAAACAAAGGGATGCATTGTTTGGTGTATCATTTGGTGTGAAATCATATAAATATGCTTTCGAACGAATTTATTTTTCACAATTCATTCACTCAATTCATATTTTCGCTTATGAGGAGCCACTAAAGAGAAGTTTGGAGCAACTTTTTCGTTGTTTGAAACAAGGTTTTTGTAGTTTTTATTGAAGAAAAAATTCATATATTGAAGGATTTCTTGAAAATTATTTTCAAGGTGGAGGCTTTCTTGAACATTATTTTCAAGGTGAATGATTTTATAAGCAATTCCTTACTATATCAAAGATAATTTTTTTGAAAGTAAGTTTTTTTAAAGAATTCTTGTCAAATTCTTGATATTATTTTTCAATAATTTTTGGCACAATGAAGTTTTTTTGAAACAAAAGTTTTTGAAGATCAAAGTTTTTTGTTTTAATTTTCTTTAAAATATACATTTTATGCAAAATTTATTTTAAAATCATTTCATTTTATTGAGCAACTTTTTCCAAATCTTTTACAATATGATTTTAAAATCCATTTTTTTATTTCTTTTAAAAAAATGTTTTTTAGCTATAATATTTGAGGTTTGAAATTTTATTTCATGTGATAAAATGTTGAATTTTTTTAAAAACCTTTATAGATTGAGTAATCATGGTCAATAAAAAATTTCACAAGAGAAAATATGATCGCACTTGAGATGAAACTCGCCATAACAAACAAGCGAAAGAGCGTTATTGGAGAAAGAAACGAGACCATGAAAATATTGAAGGAAGAAATAATGATGATGTAAATAGAGATTTGCACCGTGATTCTCAACCATAAGAAGTCCAACCAATTATGCATACATATTGTCTAGATTAAGTTTAGAATTCAAATTTAAATTATTTTTTAATATAATTGATTGTAATTGGAATTTAATATTTTCAAAAAACAAAAATAGATTTGCCTTATAACATCGATGAAGTCGTTGAAACCAAAATTGAAGCAGAAGTCAAATCACCTACAGGTATGTACATAAATTTAGATAATACAAGATTCAAACACTTGTAGAGTTTAATTAATTTATGATCTTGTTTAGTTTTTTAATATAAGTTAAATTGAAATATGTAGGAGATATCAACATTGATGATGAAATGTTAAAAAATGTTGATACTTACAAATTTGGGGAGAAAAAACACGACCATATTATAAGATATCATGTTAAGAATATGTATAATATTTTTTTAAAAGATGAATCCATAACAACACAAGCTCAAATTTTGAGAGGTTTAATAAGGTCGAAAAAATTAAAAGAAGCTACATCATTATTGGGTATTCAAAAGTCGACAAAATATACAAAGGTGAATAGAATGTCCAAACAATGATGTCAGTGTTGCACACAGAGTAATACAATCAACAATTGTTCCATATAGCAATATAAAGATCATTTGAAACAACAAATGGCAAAAGCGATGGGAACCTCAAGAAAAACATTGTACTAACATAGACAATTTCGATTGAAAATAGATGCAAATGATGAACTTGCTTGTTGGAAAGTTATTTCTAGACAACCCTACAAAGATAAACTTGGAGAAAATGTTAAAGAATTGGCCTGCAGTTATTGGTTGACAAAATCTCGTGTTTCACCACATACAAGGGATGTGTTACAATGAAGAATATCATGAGGTGAATATGAAGAACATGCAAAACATATATTGATAATGACACAAATAGAATTGTTCAATAAGTTCAAAGAAAAGCACAAAGAAGTTAAAATGTCCATCAATACATTTGTGCAACAAAAACCATGGTTTGTTAGACCCATCATTGTTCGTGACACTTGTTGTTATCATTATCATGTGGAATTTGAGTTATATTATGACACTTTTCTTGATTTTGGTAAAACTTTCTAGGCAAGTTCACCTCCTTCCACAATTCATGGTTTTATATCCCAAATTCTATGTGAAAGAGAAGGTGATGAATTATTTTACCAAAAAAAATGTGTTGGTGGAAAAAAAATGCAATCGTTGTGGAAATCTAATTTTTTTCACTCCAAGTATCCTATTGATATAAATGATCAATATTTTTTCAATATGACAATCAATTGGAAGATATATGAATATATCTGTAGCACTACTACAAGTTATTCAAATGTTATTTCCAAAAGGATTGATTTGAAAGTGGATAGAATCTGCATGATAGATTTTTTGAAGAAGTTTGAGAAAGAAATTTATAAATACACCAAGAATTCACATATAGCTCGATGACAAGACCTACAATTCAAACAATCCCGTGAAGTGTTTCCACTAGGGACTATTTTGTCTATAGTTGATTTTGTAGAGAATTACACATTCACTACACAAAAAGAAATACAAAGTGTATATTATCATTCTGATCAAGTCTTTATATTTGTCTACGTGCTATATAGACATTCTCAAAAAAGTGTTGATAAAATAGAAAACACCAATTCCAATTGACATGTTATTAAAGAGTATCACTTTTGTATAAATGAACATAGTTACCAACTTAATGAGAATTCTGACCTCAAAACGAGAACTCTGGCCCCAAAAATCCATATTTTTGCATAAAAAACATCAAAATCAACCCCTAAATCAAAAAGTGGTGCTACTGGTAGCACCATGTTTTAAACAGGGTCAAAATTACAACATTTTTCAAACATGGGCTTCAAAACTTAGATAGTAGATCAAAAAAACCTTAAAATCAACACCTAAAAATAAATAAGATGTTTTTTATTTTTTTTTTCTTTTCAAAACATTAAATTTTGAGATCATTTGAAATCGTATTTTTATCACTTGGTACCATTAAAACCAAAACCTCAAAATCAACCATCAAATTGAAAAGTATTGCTACCGGTAGCACCCA
The DNA here is from genome assembly GCA_000966675.3 of Picea glauca. Classification (NCBI taxonomy): domain Eukaryota; kingdom Viridiplantae; phylum Streptophyta; class Pinopsida; order Pinales; family Pinaceae; genus Picea; species Picea glauca. The sequence continues at coordinate 39,460 of JZKD02S1725887.1, forward strand.
TTCTAAAATTGGGGTATGAAAATGACACATTTTTATAATGTGGTAAAAGAACACATCATTACTGTAAACAAAATCATAAATCATCTTATTTTCCATACGTAATGTAATGAACTCCCAAACAAATAATAAATGAATAAGTATTTAAAAAGGATTTTGACTAAGAAATCATGAGTTAACACGCAAAAAGCCCTTGAGCGAATAAAATTTTTTCATTTCTCAAAAATCTAATTAAGGATTGGCTCTAATACAATATCTATCAATGAATATATATCAATGAAGCAACATGGATTAAAACACAATCAAAATTTTCCCTTATTCTTGCACAACCGATTTATATGATTTAATTTACTTGTGGGGAAGGTAAATTTTATACTCCAAGAATTTAGTAGTCACTCACTTCATTCGCATAGACGTAAAGATCAGTTAGTTAAGATTTGAAATGTTTTTCCCTTTTTTTCTCAATCATTATAAATATTATATAGGATCTAATATAATCAAGTTCCTTCTATTACTTAGCCAAGCTAATACTTAGCCAAATAATTATTGAATAAGGTAAGGCTCAATTATTATTTAGAACAAATCAAGGAATAAACAAATAGAATTATAAGAAAAGATATAATGAAAATTATAATAGTGGACACAATCACTACTAGAGAAGATCTCATCCCATAGCTATTTAGTAATCTTAAAGTATACGAAAAGGAGACACATGATTTTTATTCAAGGTGAAAATTACCAAATTTGTAATTCAAAGAATTTATAAATATATGAACAAAAGCATAATACAAAAATAACTTTAACTTGCAAATTCTTTTAGTGCGAATAGCTTGGCAATAATCCAAGACTGGTATCTGTAATTTGGATACTTACACCGAGTAGTTCTTTTTATGTACAACAACCGAACTCTGTTATATTATAACAACATTGTTATAATATAACAACAATGTTATATTGTTTATGTTTTTTTAGATGTTTATGAATTTGTTTTTTGTAATTTTTTTTTTAAGATTTTTGTTACAGATTTTAATTTTTTTTATTGTAGTTTTATGGTTTTTTAAATTATTTTTGTTAATTTTTATTTAAATTTTGTATTAAAATTTTTATTTTAAGTTTTTTAATTTGGGGTTTTTGTGTATATATTTTTAATTTTTGGAGGTTTTTTTTACATTTTTAAAGTTTTTTTGGGTTATAATTTTTTTTTTTATCTTTTTCTTAATTTTTTTTCATTTTTGCTTACTTTATGTGTGTGTGTTTAATTTTATGGTTTTCTTTTCCTCTTTAGTTTTTTAGGTTTTTCTTCAATGGTATTTTCTCATATAAATTTGTTTTTAAAATGTTTTTGTTTTTTAAATTTCAATTTGGTTTGTTTTCTTATTTTTTTTAGTTTTTAATTGATCCAAAAAAATGAATTATATTTTTTTGCTAAATAATTAAAAATGGTGTTATTTAACTACAATTGTTTTCTATGTATTGAAGTAAGGTAAAAAAAATGTGTTAAAAATGATATTTTCCACTATATTTAAAATGTATGGAGCCATAGCTTAATTAACGACAGATAATTATATGAAAAATCTTAATTTCAAAAAAACAAATGGTGGACAATATTTTTAACATTGTATGAAGCATGGAAATATGATTAAAAACACCATTGAATAAAAATATAAAAATAAAAAAGTTTGAAAATAGATGAAAAAACATTGTTGATAAAAAAGAAAAATTGAACAATTTGAAAATAAATGAAAAAACAAGAACTTAAAAAAACAAAGTGGAAACCTTATGTATCAGAAAATTTAAAATATCAAAAAACCACCTAAAAATGGAGGGGAGTTCTACCGGTAGCACCATTTTTAAAAACGGGCTAAAAAACTTGACCCCCCAAAAAACGAGAACTCTGTAGAATTCTTGTTAAGTTGGTAACTATGTTAATGATGATCATACACACTATACACATTATGTACAACATTGCTTTGATAAATTTTATGATTCATTGAAAAACCGTGAGATCATATTCGATTGACATTGGATATGGTCAGATGGATCTCTGGTTCAATTCAAATATTCATGATCATTCTATTGGCTGTGTTGTCTTCCCAAGAAATCAAACATTACACATTATTGGAATTTCTTTGAGACTATTCATGGAAAATGAGAGCATGACGGTGCAGAGGCAAGTGTAAAACGATAACTTCGAAGGTATCAAATGAACCCACATGTCGATCAATTTGAATATTCTTATCAAGTTGTTGAATGGTGCAAACATGTGCTAAGCCATGAAAATAATTTGTCAAGGATGTGCGTAGGTGTGTGTATATATATGTTGTACACACATGATATTTTTATTCGCATTCAAAAATATTATTTTCAACCATGTTTAATAGATAAAGTTGATAAGTTCTTGTCTTTAACATGTATATTATTTACATTTCATATTTATATTTAAATAAATTATTCTTGAACCATGCGCATGTTGTTTTGGCATATTGGCATTCAATATGTAGATAGATCAATCCCATATGAGGCCAATACAATACATGGGACTCGAAAATTGCATTCAATTAAAACAAAACCATTCCAAAATGTGTTTGCATTTGATGGAAGAAATCAATCTTTTTTTTGTTCGGTTTCCATAGAGGATACATAATCCACAGACATTTGTGAAAATGACACTGAGAAATATGTTAAAGTTTGGAGACACACTAAAATTAATACAAATGAAAAAATTCCACTTGCAATCTTAGATGAGATTGAATCAAATGAAACTATAGTGTCGATTGATGGCAATAGATTTTTTTATTTTGTTAGAGAATGTAATTTATATTTCAATTGTTCAAACATATTTGTTATGCTTAAACAATGTATATTTACATGTACTAGAGATATATAAAAATTATATTCAGTACAATTGTGTGCATGTGTGTTGATCTAACGAGAACTTCTCGTTGGAACATGACGAGTTATTTACAGATGTATTTGTTGTGGTTGCACCTATAGACAATGATGAAAACATTAAATATTATTTGATGTGATGCACACAAGAAAATATGAAATTATTAGACTATTTTGATGACAATGGTTTTATATATGAAAGATGATCCATTGTATTAAAATACTATTTTTTTCAAGAAACCCATCAAATCGATAGTCATGTTCACTTTCAAGACTATCGGTCGGATGTCATAAGTTGTCAATATAGTAATTTGGCATGTGTAGCACGCATAAAGTTAATAGAGGTTCAATCAAGGAAAAGGTCAAAAGTTAGAAAATGGAAAATGTCAAAAGTCGATCATGAATGAATAATTGAAGATGACATACCATTACGATTTTTTTAAACAAGTGACATTCTAGCATTTTTTTATTTTGCATAAGTACACGTATATATGGATATGTAAGATTCTAGAATCATCTTGTTTGGCTTATTTTTTTGTTCCATTCAAAGAATGTTATTTTTGATGAATTGTAACTTACTGAGCTTTATTTACATTTTTTCACATAAAACTAGATCTCAATTGGTGAATTCAATTATCAAATATTCGGGTCCCCACATGTCCTCCAGACCACTTAAGGAAGATCAATAAGCTCAAGAATGGTTATAATGCCATACAATAAACATAATTTATTTTCTCATAAAACCCCTAGGAATCTATCACATTGAAATGGCAGACACCAAAACATGCTTTGAAATTTAAGATATTCATTGACTTCTTAAACCCATAAATCACTTTGTTGGAGATGTAATTATTGATAGCACTAAACCTACTTAAAACTAATATATTCACATGTAAAACTATAATAATTTAGATAAAATCTTTGATTTAGTTGTCATGTGATGCTGTAAAAGATTCAATCCTTGTGTCCATGTATTTCACCTTTACTATATAATAAATTACTCTTTTTCAAACCCATGACCATAGGTAATGGTTCAACCATTTAATTATAATTATGGCCAATACTTAAATAATTAGGTGTTGAACCATATACTCATAGATCAAATTCACACTAATGTTTATAATCATGGCCAACACTTAACTAATTAATAAATTACTCTTTGTCAAACCCGTGACCATAGGTAATGGTTGAGCCGTTTACTTATAATGATGGAAAATACTTAAATAATTAGGTGTTGATCCATATACTCCTAGATCAAATTCACACTAATGTTTATAAGCATGACAAATACTTAACTAATTAATAAATTACTCTTTGTCAAACCCATGGCCATAGGTAATGGTTGAGCCATTTACTTATAATTATGGCTAATACTTAAATAATTAGGTGTTGAGCCATATACTCCTAGATCAAATTCACACTAATGTTTATAATCATGGCCAGTACTTAAATAATTGTCATTTGATTTTAGATGCCAAAACATGCTTTGAGATTTAAAATATTTATTGACTTCTTACTCATAAATCACTTTGTTGGA